>JAPEIP010000112.1:162768-183828 GCA_026120095.1 Capsicum chinense | reverse complement strand
CGGCCAACAACTCACACACGGCCATTTGCATGAACAAGGCTTGGAGTGTTTGTAACTCCCGCGCTTGGCTTCGTGTGAAAGGCCGTGTACACGTAGGGGTAGTCATAACCGTATCATTTCGGCCAAATTATTTCTGATAAAATATTTATGAGGGCTCATAAAGTGTCAAGTGTACTACCATTCCCTAGTTTGATCATGGAGTTATGCAGGCAAGCAGGTGTGCCTTTGATTCAGTGGATTGATAATGTAGTTCAGTATACATATAGACAGGACATTGAAAAATCAAAAGATGAATCAAAGTTTGAGATGAGGGTCACCAAGCCTCCAGCCTACCAGACTAAGTCCGCACCAACCCCAGATACCTCAGAAATTCCTTAAGGTATACCATTTCCCATCACAACATATATGGCACTTGAGTATGTGACAACAAGTACCTCTGTAGGGTAAGAGTCTACACTACTTAAGGGTGGGGCATAGTTCACAGAATATAGGCTAACGTAGGAGAAACTTACTAAGTTGGTGAAACTACAGAAGAAGTTTCAGAAACAGCTAGACACATGGGTTTCACAGTTCAAGCCATTTCTTGATCAAATTATTGCAGAAGCAATCCACCTGTTCCAAATCATTCATTTGAGGATGAACCACATGAAAGAATGTATTAACAAAAGGATGGATATAATTTCCATTCCTAACCTATCTAAGTTTATGGAGGAGTTTAAATAGGAACATGCTGACATAGTAGAGTTGAAGAGTTGGCAGTCTCATCAGCCTATTTTGACCCAACCTTGGTGATGAGTGATGGCGATGAAGGGATAGTTGATTTCATAGAAAATCCATTAAGAAATAAAGAAAAAAAGCAAGTTTATAAGAGTGTAGAAAGAAAAGCTCTAGGAGAAGAAAGAGAGAAGCAATGACACCGAAAGAAAAAGATTAGTATGAAATGAAGAAAGTTCAAAAAGGTATGAGGAGTAATAAAGAGAGAAGAAGGAAGAAAGTGGAAGATGAAGTTCCTAGTGTATCTACTAGTTCTACCCCAACTAGAGGGGCTCGTTCAGACCTTGTACGGGATGTGAACCCTCCAATTTTGGAGGATGAATTTATGAGTACTCCTACCACCATGGGAGTCAATGTTGCAATAGGCAAGGACACTGGAGCCTCACCAGATGCCACAGATAAATAAGAGGCATTACAAGTATTTCCCCCTGTGCTTCAATTTAATGTATTTGAGGATGAAGCATGTAATTTTCTTTGGGGGTGTACTTGTACCTCAAAGATTTTTGTTACTAATGTTTTTTTCCTCTCATGTGGTTTTTAGGAGAACTGGCATGTTTAGGCTTGCATTTTATTTTATTAGGTTGTGATGTAAATATCTATTTGTTAATGCTTATTTATAAAAGTGTCTTTTAGTTTAGAACCTTGTTGTGCACCTTGTTATGTATATGGATGATGAATGATGTTCGCATAAGGTTACGAACATGTTTGTGGAACTATTTCTTCTATCTTCTAGCATATCTGAGCAACCTTTTGTGAATCTATAATTGGCATTAACTTGTAAGATATGCATGACATGTGATGGAAATCTTAAGAACAGTAGAAAGAGTTTGACTCAGTTGCTTGTGTGTGCGAGTATTTGTGTTAGTTCTTGCATAGTGTAGTACCTAAAACTCACCTGGTTCATTAATGTTGTTTTATGGTTGATGAAAGGAGAAGTGATAGCAGGTTGCCTTGTACTTTTAGTATACTTTGCCAAAATAATTAACCCCACCAAAAAGAATTTTCCATTTTGAACCCTGCTTTTTGCTTGAAGTAATTTTTCTTCATCACCAATAATTCTAATTAACTCTCTTTTGGTTTTTAACACCAAACCCTGGCTCTAGTCTAATATTGTACATTGTGTACCTAAACTTAGGCAAAACACCTAAGTTGAGGGTGGCTATTGTCAAAATATTAGCTGGCTAATGGAAAATTGATTTAAAGCTTAGTTTAAAGCATCTGGCCCTGGTCTATTCAAGACATTATGCAATTTGACTGATTGCATCAACATAAGTTGAGGGTTGCTGATTCTTTTATATATATATATATATATAAATGTATTATAGTAATGTGTGAATGAATGAGAGATGGGTAAGCGAGCTAGTAAAGTAGTGATCGAGGTAGGTAGAATTTAAGGGAAAAGAGAGTTAAATCATAATGTTAAGTAACTTTTCTCAAAATACCTTCCCTGCCTAGCCTGAAGCCTTATTACAAGCCTAGAAAAGAGCTGCTTGATTTTGTCAAATCAGCTACAAGGGAGTGTCAGATGATAAGGGAAAACCTATGGTTATGGAAAATATGTTTGTAACTTCTTTGATGAGTGTGAGATTTTTTCTTTGTATCCATAAATTATAATGAGTGGTTGATTTTATTTTCTGTGAGGAAAACTTTAGTTACACTTAGTTTGATGATCTCTGTGGGATATGATAACCATGTTTGTGTATGTGTTGTATTATTATCAATGCCAGTTGTAGATTCTGATATGTTGAGCTCATATGAGTAAGATGAAAATTTAATGGTTGTGTGGAGTCTGATTCAATAGTCAATTTACTGTCATTGTGTTATTCATGTATACAATTTGGTGGAGAGTTGCTTGAGGACAAGCACTTGTCTTAAGTTGAGGGTGTTGATGTTTCGGCTTTTGACAAAATATTTTACATATTTTTCAAGAGATAATTGTATATTTTCAAGTAACTACTGTTGTATTTAATACTATATTTTAGTGTTTTCAGGTTAAGGAGTTAGCTGGAAGAAAAACATGAAAAAGCAGCAAAAAAAGGCCACCGATGGGAAAACTTGCGGACCATCAAGCAAGCGACAGACCACTAGGGTGACCGTCAGACCAAAACAGAAAGAAGAAATTGAGTCGCCTCTGCGACAGTCCAAGTGGCGGACCATCACGTCTCCAATGGACCGCCAACTTAGCCATCAGCCTGAAATAGCACTTGAAGATTTTGAGGATCAAGTGATGACCTATGCAACGGGCCACCTAACAAGTGATGGACCGCCGAGTTGGCCATCAAATCTTATCCAGAACATTGCATTCCAAGCCTCTCAATTACAGTTCACTCGACGAACCATTAGTAGACTGATGGACCATCGACGTGATCATCAACATAGAAATGGCTTTTTCTGAGTTAAAATTTTAACTACTCGGTACCTAGGAACATATAAATACCAAATTTATGTTTTATTTTATTATCTTTATCATTTTTTCCAACTTTAAACATTATTTTAAGTAGTATTCCTTGAGGAACAACTAGAATTATGGATCTAAACATATTATTCATACTTTCTTCAGAAGATTCAAGAACAAATGTTTGAGTCTTTGTAAGTATTTTCTGAATCTATTTATGAGAAATGCAATGACTCTTTCTTGCTCTTCTATGGAGATGTGTGTCCAAGCCCCAATAACTAGGGTTATGGAAGCGTTTGATGTGTATAGCTTATTTGGGTTGTGAATGTAATTGAGTTATGTGGGTAATTGACCTTGCATAAACCCTTTTTTACTTTAATGACTTTTCTTGATTGCAAACATGAAAGGTGAGCCCAAGAGCATCACTTGTTTGAATAGAAAAGTGTTTGTTGGGAAAAAAAGGTTTACATAGAATCTAGAGGCTTTAACCTTTGGATTAAGGGCAGATGCCTTAATGGGATTGAACTATATGAGAAAATAGTTGAATAATCAATACATTCTTTAAGTTTGATAAAATTAAAAGATACACTATCCATATAGGTTGAGAAACTAATGGGTAAACAGTAGGAATCAACTACTCCTACAATTGAAGTTATTAATTGGAATTCAAAGATTATTCACAACCCTAGTTGTTTAAACATCTTGGTGATCATAACTCTAGTTTATTTAATCCCATTAAATTACTATTTATAAAGGAATCTCTAGTTGGAATAACTCTGTTACAATTATTTAGATATAACTAGTAAATCAAAACCCCTTTTTGCTCAGGAATCTTTGACCAACAGTCTGATAAAAACTGCAATACTTAGTAAACACGGTATTCCCTATAGGAATCAACACCCAACCTAGTTGGGTTCTATATTTGACAGCGGCCACTTACTCTCTCATAAGAGAGGTTTAATTTTGGCATATATCTATCCAATCAAATCATTAATCCATTATTATTAACCATGGATATATGTAGTGGTATCATTATATCGACTATAGCTAGCAAGTAATGTCCTAAGCTAACTTTATTATGTAAAGGGATTCCCATATACCCATAGATTACATTATCATGTTAACTTGGGGGAATCCCATATACCCCGCAAGTTTTCCATTATTATGTTTGTTTGGGGGATCCTATGTACCATAAGTTGTTCATTAACATATTTACTTGGGTTATCCCCTTGTAAACCACAAGGATGTTTAATTAACCATAACCATAACACTAAACCTTATAATTTAACCATTCTAAACCATTTATACCGTTTAGGGTTCCATTACCATACTATACTATGCAATAGTACCATTAAGAGTCCAATAATATAGTAAAAGCATTAACATAGGCATTTTGTCAAATATGTTGGGGGGCGTAATGCTTCAAAAACCAAATTCAATTACCAATTTACCATTCCCATGAAACCAATTGTCCAAACCACAATTAAAGCATGTAAAAGCACAATTAAAACATGGGAAAACCATAACTAAGCTTTTAATACCAACACCACAACATGTGTTTTAAAACCACAAAACCATGTAATTATTATGCCATGAAAACATTGTATAAAACACGCCTTTAGTTGAAACTAATAATGAGGGAGGAGTACATGCCTTAGATTATAAAGATGGTGGAGGGAAATCACTCATACAAGCCCCCAAATTGATCCTCTAAATGAAACTCTGGCCTTCTTTAACCCAAGAGCCTTAGAGTGAATTAGAGAGAGTTTCGAAGTGTTTAAGATTAGAATAATAGGGTAAATGATGTCCCAATAGTGATATAAGTCATGGGGCCTTAAGTGGTTAAGTGGAGAAATATCCAGATTACCCCCTACTTAAACTTTTTAAAATTCCCATCAGATGGTACGACTCCCCCATACTAGTCATACCCTTCCATAAGTGTGGACCCACAACTCGTACCCTAGGCCTCTCTACCCAACACTATCCAACATATGAATTACCAAAACTAATTCATACCCAACGATATAATTAGTAGCCCTAAACCGTATCCCTGGCAGGATAGAATCAAAGAAAGTTTGAACACTTTCTACTATATGAGTTAATAGTATGACTCATACCCTAACTTACGGCTCATGGTAAGCCAACCATACTTAGATCTAAGTTAAGTTACTATGTCTCAGATTAAGTGAAGAAAAACCCAAACCATACGACCCATCACCAACCATACGACCCATCACCAATCATACGACTTATACCCACCCAAGTCGTACCCATTCTAGAAACAAATCCAACCCAGCAACCAACACTAGTTAGCATACCACCAAGAGCATACCAACCGTACCCCATCATACGACTGTTACCCAAAAGTCGTATGATGTCCATAATCCATGAAATTTTCTAAGGGTCCAAACGTAGGGTATTTCATATAGATGGGAGGACTTAGTACTCTACTACTATGACTGAATTTTTCCCAAATTTCTATCATGTTAAATTTATTCGATCTTTCCTTACGTAATGTTTACCATTTTGAAAACGTTTACTACTAGCATAAAGCTAAGGTTGTATCACATGCTCTTGACTCACAAATAAATCTAATTGTACCAAATAGATGGGTAAGAAGAATGGTGAATACATTAGAGGTACAACCATACTTGCTGAATTATTCTTTAGTTTTAAGTCATATGGTTGAAGTGGTCTTGTGAAAGATGGAACTCATCTTTATGGGAGAATCATCAAACAGGGTCTAGAGCCTAACATAATTTATGTAAAATGGGGAGAAACCAATGATTCTTTAAAGTTATTTAGTAAAATTCTAACTAAATATGATGTGTCTTGGAGTAGAGTGATTAGTGGATTTGCTTGAAATGGGAAGTGGACTGATGTATTGCACCTATTCAGCATAAGGCTGCAGGAAAAAACATAAGCCAAGGAAAGACTATTGAAATAATTGAATGTCATTATTGTTACTGCAATTATAGACGTCCATGTTTAGATGTCTTCAATTCTTTGCTACCAAAAAAATATAAGCAGTACTATGAATGATTCCATAATATAGAATGAACATTTAAAAATTAACTCACAAAAATACCATAATATTTCTTATACTATGAAATTTAAAACAATAACACATAATTTATCCTCGAACTCTAGAGAAGAAGAGTATTAGCTATGGAGAAGAATCAGAAGCAGACTACTCATTTATAAAAGATAGGGAAATAAGTCTGTTACAACACCTTTATACACTTGTCTTAAGGAGTATTTATAGACTTATCTAATAGTTCTAGAAACTTCTTTCCTCACACTATCTAGCTGACAATTAGTAGTAACTAACTAACTAACTAGTTAGTTAGTTAGGTACTCTAATGTAATAGTGTACAACTGAATGAAACAGTAATAGTTAGCCTAAATAAACTATTACATTTAAATAATCTACATGTATATTTAACTAATCTCCATGTAACCAACTCTATAACATACTCTTCAACACACCTCCTCAAGTTGCAGGGTGCAATATTTTAAGTACACCAAGCTTACGAATAAAATAAAATATTGCTTATCACTCAAACTTTTTGTTAGCATATATTCTACTTTATGTTGTGAGGGCACATATACAGTATCAATCAACCCGACTTTGATATTTTCTTGAATAAAATTATAATCAATTTTGATGTGCTTAGTTCTCTCATGGAATATGGGATTTGCTGCCAGCTGAATTGCTGATTTGCTATCACTTTGTACTGTGATGGGCTTATTAATAGCAACACCTAGATCATTAAATAAGTTTTCCTTCCATGTAATTTCAGATACTACAGAGGCCATACTTCTGTACTCAGCCTCAACTGAGCTTCTAGATACTGTGTGTTGTTTCTTGGACTTCCAAGATACAAGTTATCCACCAAGTTGTATAACATAACTAGTGACATATCTTCTAGTGTTAGGACATGCTTCCTAATTATAAACACACCAACAAATTAAGTTTTTGATGCCCTGAGGAGTCATCCATATGCCAGACCTACTGATCCTTTTAGATATCTCACAACTCTATGTGCTGCATCCAAGTGAGATTTTTTTGGAATCTGCATAAACTAACTTAATGTCTGCACTGCATAGATAATATCAGGTCTGGTAATTATAGTATACATGAGCTTCCCAACTAATCTTTTATAGGCAGTAACATCATTCAGAATCATATCATTTGTTACACTTGTAGCTTCATCAACTTTTACTGAGGTTAGCATAGAATTAAATCCTATTAGAGTATTTGCTGGTTTTGCATCAGCAAGTCCAAATTTTTAAATTAGCTCAAGAATACTTCCTTTCATTCAAAATGATTCCCTATCTAGAACTTAGAATCTCAATAGCAAAATAGTACTTAAGCTCTTCCCAAGTCCTTGAGCTTAAATTGTTGGTGTAATTCCTCTTTAGCTTCTGCATTCATGGACTCATTATCTATTGATGAGCAAGTCATCAACATAGACTAAGATCATGACTATGCTTGTGACCTTTCTTAAAATGGTCAATGAATAATCATTTGCACTTTGAGTAAAACCAGCTTGCAATAGGGATGAAGTAAGCTTGATATTCCATTATCTTAAGGCTTGTTTGAGCCCATATAAGGATTTTAGTAACCTGTACACTTTATGTTTTCGCTTCTGTTGAAAGCTTTCAGTTAACTTCATGTATACTTCTTCATCTAGATCTCCCTATAAGAATGCATTATACATATCCATCTAATATAAACACCATCCTTTTTTATGCTGCTAGAGCAATAATACACCTGACAGTTACCATTTTTGCAATAGGTGAAAAGGTATAATAATAGTCTAAGTCCTCCTGTTGGTTGTACCCTTTAGCTACTAATGTTGCTTTGAACCTCTCAATATCTCCATTAGCCTTATACTTGATTTGATACACCCACTTTGATCCAATAGCATTTTTACCTGGTGGTAAGTCTACTATTTCCTAAGTGTTTTTGTCCTCAAGAGCTTGAACTTCTAACTTTATGGATTGAATACATCTTTCATCTGCAACATCTTGACTGAAATACTGTGGCTCTACTAGAGTTGAGAAATTACCCACATAACATTGGTAATTGGCTATAGCGTTGGCATAAGACCAGTAGTTGACAATAGGATACCTTGTACCTTTCTTTTTGTTCACTGTAGTGTAGTCCTTCAACCAGATAGGTTCTCTAGTTATTCTTGGAGTCCTTCTAGGAATTTTTTTTTCTAGTATCAATATCAACAACATATGGTACAGACTCATGTGTTGGTTCTGCTTTAATAATATGATTAAGTTCTAAATGATCTTGAGGTGGTACTTCTGTTATGCAATTTTCATCATAGATTTGCTTACCTGTAGATGTATAATTTTCAACTTTGTCTGAGTTTGTGACATTACTATATTCTTCATGGATTTGCAACAAATCTACCGGATCATTCTTTTCATGCTTATTTGCAAATGGAAACATATGTTCCTGAAAAACAATATCTTTTGTGACAAATAAATTGTCTTTATTAAAAATCCATCAACAAATAACCTTTCTATGATGTTGAATATTCTATTAGCACTACAGGTTTATCTCTCTCAGAAAACTTTCCACCTTTAGCCAATACTGAAGCATAGCATAACCATCCAACTACTCTCAGATAAACTATAGAAGGGACCATAGAGAATAACAACTCATAAGGGCTCTTACCACCAATAGAGGATGATGGTAACCTATTCATCAAACACACTATAGTCTGAATAAGAACTTCCTAAAATTTGATAGGTAGATCAGATTGAAACAGGCCTGTTCTTTCTTTCAACCATACCATTTTTTTGTGGTTTGTGAGGACAACTACTTTGATGTATGATTCCTAAAGACTTAAACAAGTCTAAACATTTTGAGTTGAAAAACTCTTTCCCATTGCCTGATCTTATAACCTTGATAGTAGCTCTAAATTGTGTTTTAATAATGAGTAAATAGCTTTTAAGAGCCATGATGTCTTCAAACTTAAGTTGCAACAAATGGACGTAAGTATATCTGTAGTGATCATCCACAATAGTCAAAAAATAGAAGTTTTTGTCAAAAGTAGGAGTTTTATAAGGTCCCCACAGATCGATATGTACAATATCAAAGCATGCAATAAATGGAGTATCACTACTATGAAATATCCTTATTATGATTTGAAAGATCTAAAAGTTTCAACACTTGAACATAGGGATGTCCAAGCCTTTAATGCCATAAGCTAGCAACTTTAACATTCAATCCTACTATCATTTTTGTTTGCTCTGTTGATGAACCAGTTGTCCCACTTTCAGCTTTAAGTATGTAAATACCTCCTCTTTCTCTACCAATCCCCTTCACCCTACCAGTATAAAGATCCTGGAAGACACAAAAATTAAGGTAACCATAAAGCAAGACAACTGCTTAGTGACTTTGGACACAAACAACAGGTTTTGCTTGAAATCAGACACAAATAATGCATCTTTCACAGCTACATTTCATCCTCTATTATCATGTCATATGCATAATTTAGTGTAGGTGTAACTCCCTTTAGCGAAATCTGTCTCCTTGCTGAGTCATACGAATCATTTAAACCATTTTAAAACTGAATTAGCCTTAATTCATACAAGTGATATGCATTGTCTTTTGACTTAGGACAATTACATGAAGGTGCTGGAACAACTAAATCATACTCATTCCATATATTCTTTAACTTTTTGAAGTAATTTACCACAGAATCAGTTCCTTGTGCCAAAGTACTAATTTCCCTGTGCAATTGATACAAATTCATACGGTTCACATTGTCGAATCACTCCTTCAAATCGTTACATACTTCAAATGCACTTGTTTAATACACAATTCTAGATAGTAACTCCTCACTAACAGAGCTCATCAACCAATAGAGAACAATTGCATTACAAGTTTCCAATTGCTCATGCAGTTCTTCTCTGTAGTTATCCTTACTACATGCTCCAGTAACGTAGCCATATTTCCTTTTTTCCTAGAAAAGCAATTTGTATTGAATGACACAACACTCAATAATTCTCTAAACCAGTGATTTTAATTGGAATTAGTGTAGCACCAAACACTTCTGATGCCCCTATAAACAATGGATCACTAGAGTCTATCTTAGGTGTCATTTAATTAATCAAAAATAGCTGTATCCACACTAATCTATGTTGTCAACAGAATTGCAGACAAAATAATTCAAGGATTTGTAATGCTTAAGGCCAATCTCCTTGCATCTACAATAACCTGGACTCTCTGATTCCATGTGAAATTAACTGCAACAACACACAATTCATCCTCTAACTCTAGGGAAGAAAAATATTAGCTATGAAGAAGAATCAGAAGCAGAGTACTTATTGATAGAAGATAGGGAAATAAGTTTGTTACAACCCCTTTATACACTTGTCTTAGGGAGTATTTATAAACTTAGCTAATAGTTCTAGAATCAACTAGAAACTCCTTTCCTCACGCTATCCTAGCTGACAATTCGTAGTAACTAACTAACTAACTAGTCGGTTAGTTCGGTACTCTAATATAACATTGCATAGCTGAATAAAATAGTAACAGTCAGTGTAACTAAACTATTTCATTTAACTAATCTATATGTACATTTAACTACACTCCATGTAACCAACTCTATAACAAACTCTTCAACATATACAATTGCAATAACAATACTATGTTTCAGAGTGATATAACATCAACATTTTAGGCAATCTACTAAGAGAGTGGTAGTAGGATGTGAATTTGATTATTCAACAAAAAATTGAATACAACAACACTAAATATCCATTTATCCAAAAATTAAGTTGTTACACCAGTAGAACAAGTTTTACTACTGGAAGAAAAACAACCAAAAAATAGTATCAATTAAAGTTGTAATGATGCCCAACATAACCAAAGAGTCATCAAAATTGCAAAATAAAAAACATGATCATACAAAAAGCTAAACTTAATTATATGTTGAAACAAACCCTTCAATTATGGTTTTCTTCCACCACGATGTTAGCACTAAGAAGATAGCAAGTGTAGCCATTGTGGTTGATGCAACAACCATCAGCCAGTCTACGTTTACATCAAATTACCTATAAATAATTGGCCTTTTTGAAATGACATTTTCCTGAGTCTTTTTTTTTCTCAAATTAAGTTACTTTAAAGAGCATTTCTCTTACCCTCTTTGCAAACATGTCCGTCGCGTTTTTCCATTCATTGTATTTTGACACGTTATTTAGTTTCTCTTTCGTTCGATTCTAATTCGATGCTTATGCTTTCCACCTGCTGCTATCTTAATAATTTTCATTAGTAATAAATTTTTGTTGGTCCGATGAGGCTATCTTTTCGTTCAAATCAAACTATTCATTCTCCTCTGTCATCTTATAACCTAAAGCAAGTGATGAATTGACTTTAGGTTGGTAGTTATATTTCTAGGAGGAATAAATGTACGGAAGTGGTCACATTTTTTAAATATAGTGATTGAATGTAGATTTTTAAATGTGGGATATTTTGATTCAAGAAAGGACGTGTCTATTGGAATTTTAATAAGCTAGTACATCCCTTTGCCAACAAAATATGGCTATTTTTTCTTTTCAATTATGTTAAAAGAGAAAAACAATGTAGAGACGAATTTATTGTTTCTCAACTGGTAAATTTGATGTTACATTTTACATAAAAAGGGGGAAAAGGACTTGATTTACCCTCTTAATTTTATTATTTAGAGTTGATATAACATTCATTTAAAAAGAAATTCACATATAACCCTACTATTTACATAAATGACCCAACTTTACCCTTTTGGCATATAAAGTGCAAATATTGATTTTAATTTTTTAATAATTTTTATTAAAAATAAAATTCATATTGAATTATATTTGATCCTTCTTTCAACGTTAAGGGGTACATTTTACGTTATAATTTATATTACAAAAATGTAGTTTATTATCTATGATTTTGTACACAATAATCTCTTTTATACACTCCTCTTTCATGGGAAATGTTTTTTCCACCAAAATATCATTCATGTGGTCATATGCTATCACAAACTGCATATCTTAAGAAGTATTTTTATTAAAATAACTTTTTAGATAGAGTAATTCTAGAGAAAAGCAATAAGTATTTTTGTTTGACAATTACTTTTTCTTTGGGTACATGATAAACGAAAAATAGCCAAAAAGTATTTAATGTGTTATAAATGGATTAAATTTTTTATTCTTCCATCTATTGGGACCTCACCATAAACATTTATTTTGGGGTTAAAGTTCTAAAAGATTCTAGGTCAAAATTCATTATAAAATTTAAGATATTTGATTCTCGAAAATCTAAAAGTGCCTAACACACACGATATGAAAAAGAGATTTATCTGGAAAATTATTGGTCTATGAATATTTGCTGGTTGTTCCATTCTATGATAGTTATTTCGTCAATGACTGTCTTTTTACTTCTTGAACCTTTTGGAAGAATGTCTAAAGATTGTTGTGAGCAAACTAAAATTCTTCTGAGAAATCATTACGTCATTGTCAAAAGTTTTATAAGTTATAATAAATGTTAAATGGTAATCTAATATTTTATTTACAATATATGAGAAAATAATAAATGTGACTCAAGCTTCTGGTAAGGGTAAACCTGTCAAGTGGGTCGGTCCAGCACGATTAGTCCTAATAAGGATATCGGACCAATCTTGCCCGGCATCGATACCTAGACTGGTCTCCTAGGCCACAGGCTAAGGCTGGGTCGTTTGGCCCAAGTAGCTTAATGGACCGGCCAGGTTTAAAAGTCCGACCAGGCCCACCGGTTATCCGACCTGATTTAATTAAATTTTATTTTTTAAAACAAAATTGGACCATTGGACAATTAACTCAATTAGACCGTTGGCCTAACGATATTATAGCCATTGGCATACCAACAGTCAATCGGCCAAAAAGCCATTTATATTTACAAAAAAAATAGAGAAAATACCTAATTATCCTCCTGAACTATACCCAAAAAGGCTATGATACACCTCAACTTACAGGGGGTCCTATTACCCCCTGAACTAATTAAAAGTGTAATTTTGACACCCTTAGTGCCTACGTGGTGCCTACGTGGCACATATGTGGCACACACGTGTGCTTACGTGGACACTTCAGTGTGGTGCCAAGTATGTGCAACGTAGGCACCACGTAGGCACTAAGGGTGTCAAAGTTATACTTTTAATTAGTTCAGGGGGTAATAGGGCCCCTTTTAAGTTGAGGTGTGTCGTAACCTTTTTGGGTATAGCTCAGGGGGGTAATTAGGTATTATCTCTAAAAAGCATTCCATAAATTTTTCTATAAATACCCCAATTCAAAAACTATTTTCACAGAACTTAGAATATCATGCTCTCAATCTCTATTAATCATTCTAATTATCTCTTAAAGTGCTCAATTTTTTTTTAAATTTTGCAATTACAAATATCAAATGAAAGTTTTATAAAGTCTCGACTTTCAGATATGTCAAAAATTTGGTATTGTCTTTTAATCTCTTGATTTTAATTTTTAATTAGTGTATTATTTGTTGAATTTTTAATTTTTATTTTTTATTTTTGAAAATTGATAGTTTAATTTGTAATATGTATAAATTAAGATAAATCAGTAAAAGTATTAAGAATTTCTACACCGAAAGTGATAATGATAGTAAAAAATAAATTGACACCGATTTCGAAGAGGTAGTTCGAGTACTAGATATATCAGAATACCCCTGGTACCAATTAGAAAATTCTTTGACAGTGACATAGGTGTAGGTGCTCACAATATGAATTATTGAGAAGCTCAAGAAAATTATGATATAGAAGAAGAGAATGAAGTAGACCCAATTGATTTAAATGTATATGATGATTCTACTGTTGATACACCCGAAGTAGGTAATGCTATTGTTAGATCTGAATCGGTTATTCTTCCTCCTCATCCCCCTGTAAGATCTCGTAGAAAAACTAGTATTGCTTGAATTCTTTTATGGAAGTATAAGAAACTACTTAGTTCCAATACAATATTTGTCAAATGGTATATGAGCATAAGATTGGGGATAATAAAGGGGGTACGGATGCGTTGATGAGACATTTCAAAAATGAACACCCAATAGAGCTAGCTGCGGCAAAATATGGTGGGACTGTTAGGGGGCAAACTCAAAGTATATTGAACCTAAGAACCAATCAATTAGTTCAAAATTATAAAAAATAAAGGGATGAGAAGAATTCGCCAAAATGATAATTGTGGGTTGTTTTCCTTTTCCTTTTGCTTCTTCCGAAACTTTTATTCATTATATTTAAGAAATTTTTAATCCTATGTTTGAAGGTATTTCTAGAAGTACTTATCGGTCCAATATTTTTAGACTTCATGCACAATATATTTATTATTTATCTACATTATTAAAAAATATTTCATGTAGAGTTTCTCTAAATTTTTATCTTGATCTTGCTGTTAATAAATTATTAGTTAAATATTACTTGTCATTGTATAGATAGTAATTTTGTTATTCAAAAACATATTTTAGAATTTTTATATGACGAACATCATAGACACACTGAAATATGTACATCTGAATCTATTTCTAAAGTCACTAAATATCACGCTATTGAAAGAAAAGTATTGTGTATATCTTTTTATAATGCATCTAATAAAGACACAATTGTTGACTTGTTAAAAGTCGAACATCTCCACCCTTATCCCAAATATTTTATGTTAAGCGTGTTTGACATATATATCATTAATTTTAAATAATGGTCTTAAATTTTTTTGAGCTTGATATTGAAAAGACTAGGCTTGTCATTGGCTTTATTCAAGGAAATCATAGAAATATTAGAATGGTAGGCTTAAAAAAATGTGAACAAAGTGGACTTAGATCGATATTAATGTCTGAAGAAGTAGATTGTAGTTGAAATGCTATTTATGATTTTTGTAAAAATTGTCTTATTTATAAAGATTCTATTATAATAACTTTTAATCAATTTGCTAGTTCTTTTCCTGAGTATATGTGACATGCTTCTGACTGGGCTAAGATTGTTGATCTTGTTAAATTTTTAAAAACATTTTATATAGCTATAGTAGAATTTTTTGGTGCTTATTATCCTACTGTTTGTAATATTTTAGCTCATTTAGCCAACATTGCTTGTTTGCTTAACGAATATAAGGATAAATAAGGTTTGTTACAAAGAAGCTATTGCTACAATGATTGATAAATTAAAAAAATCATCTTCTTTCCCCTATTTACATGATTGGTGCCATAATAAATCTATGTAAGAAATATAATACTATGTTTTAATTTAACTATATTTATAATGCTTTAGCCATACAACCTGAAGAAGAACCTTCTTTGTTTACGGCTATGGGTTACAGGCAAACTCTATCAATGGAAAATGCTCATCCAAACTTCCTTTGAAATCAAGAGCACACGCCCTCAACATTTCTTCTAGGGTCTGAATGATCCTCTCAGCCTGACCATCTTTCTACGGATGAAATGCAAAACTCAAAAGAACTTAGGTACCAATACCCTGCTGAAATGCCATCCAAAACTAAGAAGTAAATTGAGTACCCCTATCTGAAATGATAGATGAGGGAACTCCATGCAGCCTGACTAACTCTCAGATATACAATCTACTATAATCCTCAGCTGTATAAGATATATGCGCAGGCAAAAAGTGCGTAGACTTAGTCAGCCTGTCTACAACAGCCCAAATAGAATAATAATGACGACGTGAAAGAGGTAACCCAGTCACGAAGTCCATATTCACCATCTCCCACTTCTAAGTAGGTATACCAAACTCTTGCATCACACCACCAGGTCTTTGGTGCTCTACCTTAACCTGTTGGCATGTTGCACAATTTGCTACAAACCTAGCTATATCCTTTTTCATACCATTCCACCAATATATTTCCCGCAAGTCACGGTACATCTTGGTAGTGCTGGGATGAGTAAAATACCGTGCGCCATGTGCTTCAGCCATAATCCTCTGCCTCAGATCATCAACACAGGAAACACATAATCTACCCTGCAATCTCAACACGCCATCTCCCTATTGGGAGAAAACCTTTACCTTTTGTTCCTTAACTGCCTTCTTCAGTCTGACCTAACCAGGATCTCTATCTAGCTTCTCCTTTACTTTTGAAATTAAAGAGGATTCAGAACTACTTTTCACCAAAGTACTTCCCTCAGCTGAATCAAGTAACCTAAAACCTAATCTAGCCAGGTAAGGCACATTATGAGCTAACTCTTTCTTACCTTCCTCTGCATGAGCAACCTTACCCATAGACAATCTGCTAAGGGCATCCGCCACTATATTGACCTTGCCTGGGTGATACAACACACTCATACCATTATTTTTTAACCACTCTAACCACCTTCTCTGCCTAAGATTCAACTCCCTCTAAGTAAACACATACTGGAGGCTCTTATGATCAGTAAACACATCAACATAATCACCATAAAGATAGTATATCCAGATTTTTAAAGCGAAGACCATAATAGCTAACTCAAGATCATGGGTTGGGTAATTCTTCTCATGTAGCTTTAACTGTCTAGAGGCATAGGCTATAACCTTACCTATTTGCAACAATACACAACCCAAACCAATTTTAGAGGTATCACAATACACCATAAAACCATCTGTACAATCATGCAAAGTCAACACAGGGGCTAAAGTAAGTCGAGTCTTCAACTCCTGAAAACTCTTCTCACAGGAATCTGACTACTGGAACTTAACTTTATTTTGGGTCAACTGGGTCATAGGAGACGCAATAGAGGAGAAACCTTTAATAAAATGGCAGTAGTAGCTCGCTAGAGCCAAGAAACTTCTAATTTCAAATGGAGAGATAGGTTTAGGAAAATTTCTTACACTTTCTATCTTTTGGGGATCAACTCTAATTCCTTCGGCTAAACTAATATGACCCAGAAAGGCTACAAACCTTAGCCAAAATTCACACTTACTAAATTTGGTGAACAACTGTGACCTCTAAGAGTTTTCAAGAAAATTCTAACGTGCTCTGCATAATCATGCTCGCTGCTGGAGTAGACAAGGATATCATCTATGAATACTATGAAAAACATATCAAGATATTCCTTGAACACTCGATTCATGAGGTCTATAAAAGTTGTTGAGGCATTGGTTATCCCGAAATACATGATCAGCGGATCTAAGGTCTATCTTGGAGAAATAGTCTGCACCTTGCAATAGATCAAATAGGTCATCAATTCTCGAAAGAGGGTACTTATTTTTTATTGTGACCTGTTTAAGCTGATGATAGTCAATGCACATACACAAAGAACCATCATTCTTCCACATGAATAGAATAGGTGCACCCCAAGGAGAAGTACTGACCTTATGAAACCTTTGTCTAAAAGATCTTTGAGTTACTCTTTTAAATCCTTAAGATCAGCAGGTGCCATACGATGTGGCAGAATAAAAATGGGACGAGTGTCGAGAAGAAGGTCAATCCCAAATTCTATCTCTTTATCGAGAGGTATCCCAAGGAGATCTTTCAGAAAAATATCTAGAAACTCATTAACAATATCGACTAATTGAATAGTTGGAGCCTTAGATTTAGTGTCTTTGACTCTAACTAGGTGATAGATGAAACCCTTGGATATCAGCTTTATGGCTTTGACATAGGAGACAAAATGACTCTTGGGAGATACCAAACTCCCAAACCACTCAAAAACTGGCTCATCAGGGAATTGAAACTTAACCACATGGGTACGATAGTCTATAGATGCATAACAAAAATGAAGCTAATCAATACCCAGAATAAGTTCAAAATCCATCATGTCTAACTCTATCAAATCAGCAAGTATGACTCTATGATGAATAGTAATAGGACAATCTCTATACACTTGTTTAGCAACAACTGACTCCCCTATTAGTGTTGAGACTAGGAATGGCTCAGGAATCTTTTTGGGACTCATTTTGAAATTCACAACCACAAGTGGGGTCACATATGAGAGACATAACTCGGGGTCCAACAACACATAAACATCAAAACAAAAGACGTGGAGCATACTAGTAACAACATCAGAAAAGTTCTCAAGCTCCTGATGGGATAGTATGGAATAGAATTTGTTTTGGCGTTGAGCGCTAGCAGTGCTACATGAAGCACCGTGAATAGGGGCGGGATGAGGGACAAGAGCTAGTGTACTAGTAGTATGTGCCTGAGGTCAGGAATCTCTGGTCCCCTTCCTAGAATGCAAACAATTTCTAAGTCTGTGGCCCTGCTTACCATAACTAAAACTACCCCTTAAATTTGTGAAACACTCACCAAGATGATCCCTACCACAATTAGCATAAGGAATATAACGGGGCCTGTTTCCAACACTATTGTGTGACCTAGACATAAAAGACTTGCTCCCTTGCTCCTGCATATAGGAGCGGGAGAATTAGCTAGTGAAGGTGCTAGAATAGACAGACGTCTCTAAAACTGATGGTGGTTTCCTCTATAGAGCCTAGGCTGACTATACTCATGCTGCTCAGATCTAGCCCTCTTATTATCCCTCAACCTGACTCTCTCTAATCTTATTCGCCTCTATCCATTCTGCATATGTCATTAATCTAGATAGATCCATATCCATATGCAGCATCGCAGTTCTAAACTCTTTCAGCACTAAACCAGAAACACCTATCATGAACTTGCTCATACTAGCTTGGGTAGAACTTCAAGAAGTACTCCTTAACAGTTTTGGAGCCCTGCCTCAAGTTCATAAACTCCTCGATCTTTGCTTCCCTCATCTTAAGCAGAAAGAACTTGTCCAAGAATGAATCTTGGAACACCTTCTAAGTCATAGGAGCAACATCCTCACCTCTACCCTTCCTCTTTGATACAACCCAGTCATAAGTTATGTCTTTCAACCTGTAAGATGCTAACTTAACACTTTTTTCCTTAGAAACATGCATCGCCTGCGTGATCTTTCTCACCTTCTCAAGGTATATTTGTGGGTCCTCACATGCCTTGGACCCATAAAACTCTAGCTGATTCATCAGCACAAAATCACGGATCCTAGAAGAAACTACATGACCTCCCTGCTGATTTTCAACTGCGGCCTGGTTATCGGCCCAAACATTAGTAGTGAATGCTTGGGATAACCCCTAAAAATCCACCTAAAACATAGCATGAGACACAGTCTCATTCAAAGAATCAATAGGTGGGGGTTGCTCATTATTGTTTTTGTTGGAATTCACTCTTCAGAGAGGCATTTTATGAAATGGGAAAGCACGAATTATTAGATGAGAGGGACAACTGTAGGCATGATAGAATCTGAAAGAAAGAAACAACTTTTTCCTAAAATAATGATCTCTACTGAACATGGCTTGTCAGACTCCCTAGGACTCCATTAAAACCTTAGGCTCTGATATCAAGTTTGTAACAATCCA
Source organism: Capsicum chinense (assembly GCA_026120095.1). Classification (NCBI taxonomy): domain Eukaryota; kingdom Viridiplantae; phylum Streptophyta; class Magnoliopsida; order Solanales; family Solanaceae; genus Capsicum; species Capsicum chinense. Next base: position 164,292 of record JAPEIP010000112.1, on the reverse strand, counting down.
AAATCACCTCCCAGGATGTCACATGGTGCTTAGGGCTATAAGTAGCCCTAAGTTAACCCTTTGAGCCTATTGTTTGTCATATCACTTCTCATAATAACTCATTCAAGAAGGAATATACAAAACATTGGAACTATTATATTAAGTTAAAGTAAATACAAAGATAATACTCGGTCCAAATGACCACAATAATAGAAATTTCAACACAACCACAGTCTGACAAAGCCTCTACTACTCTATGAACTCAAGAGCCATTAGGGCAGGTCCCTAACTGACTCAAACTGAACTGAAAGTAATAACATAAACACTCAAATACTGAAATGTCTGAAGATAGGTCCTCAAACCATGAGGACTCACCACTGTAGAAATATAGATGAAAGTACTCGAGAATCACTAACGAGGCTAGGATGAGCATCTGAACCTACATTTTAAGATAATAGCACATAGACGTATATGTAGATCAGCACTTGGGAATGTACTAAGTATATGGGGGTGAATGAATTTACATAAAACAATACCAATACTCTTTAATCAAATCATGCATGCAAATAGGAATGACTGACATGGCTTGAATAAGTCTAAAATATAAAACTCATAAATCATGTAGAATGAAGCATGTAATACAAATCTCATGAGTCATTATACTTTAGCTTTAAAATTTGTGCTCTCCTCTTATTCTCATTACTCATAGGATGAAGAAAGCTTTAAATAATACTTTCAACTTTTGAATATAAATCATGGAGAGTAAAACTTTTTTATTGCTCAAGAACTTATAACTCTTTTAAACTCAAACACTTGGAACTCGGGATCATATGACTTTGGTTTGAAAACTGATGATCAACTCTTATTAGTAAAGAAAACAACTTTATTGTTTAGAAAATACTCAAAAGGAATTATTTCACTTCAGAAAAATCTCATCTCAAAGCTTTAGGGAAAATATTCTATCTCAATGGAAAATACTTTAGTTTAGGGAGGTTCTCTTAACCGACATAAACCATGCGAGCTACATGGAGTTCAACGTCTTGTCTTCCTAAGGAAGAAACCTCATGTTGGGGAGAGGCTTCATACTCTTGAAAAGGAGTATAGCCTCAATTCAGTAATCACTTATCTCGGCCTCGAGCCCAATCATCTCATCCTCAGGCCCAAGATCTCAAACCTATTGTGGCACGTAGTTATGGGGTAAGAAACCATGGTAACTTACCCAACTCAGTGCTAAATACTACTCCTTTTAGTTTATCTCGCTTATCTCATAAAAATCCACTTTTAAAATAATCTCATGGTTCATAAGAACCAAATAATAAAATCTGTAATCTTATGTGGTAAGAGTGATTCTAAAAAATCTATAACCATAAAGTCAAAACATTTCTCAATAATCTCAAAATACTCAAATCATAAGTGCTTATAGCACAACAGTTCATAAAATTGCAAGTCTTAAGTAGGGCTTAATGACCTATATAGATTCATAATTCATGTAGAAATCTAAGAGTTATAGCAATTTGTCTCAAAATATCAACATATTCATTTACT
>JAPEIP010000112.1:97459-146022 GCA_026120095.1 Capsicum chinense | reverse complement strand
GATCGCTTTAAGTTACCTTCAAAACGGGTTCTACATGCAGGTTCTTGTATTATCGCGGTGACCAAGTCTTGAGCCTCTATGTGTTGGCCTCCAAAAATGTCGTCCAAAGATAAGGTGGCCATTTGTCCCGTATCAATCCAAGTATGGTATTTTGAGATCAAGAATTCAAACTTCACCTATGCTTCTCTCTTAGGTGGGATCTCAGCCAGCCAGATTCACTGTACTTCATATTATTATGGCTTCAATGGTAATACCCTGTATTTCCCTAGCCTAGAGTAACCCTCAGTAGATGGGTTATCCTAAATAAATTTTTGAAATACTTAGTAATTTTCAGATTTGAGCATGCCATTGCGTACGAGATTTAATTGGCTTTCCAACGATATAAATTTTGCCTAAATCTGACAACCGGGCGACAAGTTATAGCAATTTTAAGTTTCAGTCGTTAAACATCGCCATTCAAGGCAGTAGTGAGCGCATAGTGTGTTAAAATAGCAATTTCCAATTTCCAATGTTGCTTTGCTATATTGACGCATCGCGCCATAGATCCAGTTCACAATTGTCAATTTCCAGTGTACCAACGTGATTCCACCGCGGCGCGGTGCACTTTCAGTTCATAAACAAAGTTGCAACGCAATACCACCGCATCGTACCACCATGAAAATTCCCAGTCATCATTTTCTAGTGGCTTAGTGCGAAGCGGCACGTCACACCAGGGGTCCAGATAGGGAAAATTTCTCAAAAAATTAAAGTTGCACCCAGGGTTAAAACAGTTTTTTCCAATGATTTTATTCCGCCCAGATGTGGGATTTAAGTCCTCAAAACATGTAAAACCCTTTATTATTCACTTTTCCTCAAAATCAAAAGATAAGTCTCTCTCAAGAAAATAAACCCTAGCTCTCAAGAATCAAGATCAATCCCAAGAATTTCTCCAAGAACACATCAAATTCAGGTATGTTAGATGTTATCCATGGATCCTTACCTTCCATGGAGCTCAAGAATCCTTTTTCAAAATACAAGATTTAAGATTTATGATTTCCATGTTTGAATTATATTAAATTCATGTTCATGATGTTGTTTGAGTTTTATTCCATGATTTAGATTACGAGTTCCAAGAATTGATTCTAGTATGTGTTGAATTACATGATATTCATGATAAACCCTTCAATTTGAAAGTTGATTGTTCTAGCCATGTTAACCCTAAGTTTTATGATTTACTGCACCAAGTATGCTTCTTATGTTTTTGATAAATTGTCTATGAGAATGAAATAATGCCATTGATAGCATGACAACATGTATTCCCCATTTATGTACAAGTTAATGCATTACAAGTGTTTTATGGAATGTCTCTATGAATGAATTATTACCAAGTGAACATTGTTATGTCATTCAAGATTATGCTTTTCTTTTCTTTTCATGCTATCGAGTCCTGGGGGTATTTAATACCCGACAACTTAGCTATTTATTTAGAGCTAGTGTAAGTTACAAAATAGTATCAGTCATGTCTCGATCAGTAGTACTCTTAGTTTGTTACAGAACTCGGTAGAATTCAGTCAGTTACAGAACTTAGATAAACTCAGTAATCTCAATGAATTTAGTATAATTCAGTCCAATATAACAGTTCAGTGTCTTTTAGTTGGGAGTAGGATTCAACACCGAGGTAACCCAAGGATAGGGGCTCACCTGCCAGCAGAGGGTGTGATTCTTAGAAGAAATTCTTGCATTATTAAACTACGTAGCCTGCATAGGTTGAGACATCAAACCTGCCAGTTGAGGGTTAATGACGTGCTCTACCTGCCAGTAAAGGGTACCACCATTCTCATTTAGGGAACCTTCTAATAAAGGGTGACTTTTCAGCTTGTATTTACCCTTGGCACGGTACTGACATCCTTCCAATTGGGATTATAGATTTGACCCCATCTGAGTTGTCTTCTTTGAGGCATGTCGGTTGGATGATTATCTCCCACAGTTTCAGTTTTGGTTTCAGTCTTTAGAATAGAACTCAATTCAATTCTGCAGAATCAAGACTATCAGATATTGTCACTCAATTTACAATAATTCAGATTATCAGTGATCCCAAATTAATAGTATATTCAGTTATCAGTTATCAGATTCACTTCCAGTATACTCAGTACAGTATGTTCAGTAGTTACAGATCCTCCATGTATGCTAATCCAGCTTTTGCATATAAACCCACACATTTACCTTACCTTATTTAGCATACTAGTACATTCCTATGTACTAATTGAATACCAATTTTTTGCGCTATGATATTTCATATCATAGATTCGGCCGCTTAGGTTCCTGACCACGCTTAGCTAGATTTAGCCAACAGTAGCAGATTTAGCAGTGAGTCCTCATCTATCGACGATATGCTTTTATTTCAGTACCAGAGCTTAGAAAAATTTTAGTACATAGAGTTAGTTGGGGGATTGTCCCCATAACTCCACTTTCAGACAGATTCAGTTATAGGCTTTTCAAACTAGATTTTCAAATAGTTTTCAGTTTTACAGATGTTATATTTTATTATTATTTCAAATGTTTTGAACCTTATGGCATTTCAGTCTATTTCTCTGCATTTATTTCAGTATATTATATCAATACCCATAGAAGATATCAGTCATGGGTTAGCTTGTGGTCTTTCATGATTGCAAGCATTGTGTAGCAACTAGGGGGTAGTCCTAGGTCGTTAAAAACTTGGTATCAGAGCTTAAGGTTCAATAGTGTCCTAGGGAGTCTGAAAATGTACATGGGTGTGTAGCACTCCATACTTATGGACAGGAGGCTATGAGATGTTTTATGAAAAGTTTACCTTCTTTCATTATTCATGTCGTGTGAGTGAGCATTAGCTCAAGTTAATCTCTCAGTATAATCCATTTTTTCCTTTTGTTTACATAATATGCCTCCCAAAAGGATTAACAAAATAAGAACCAGAAATCAGTCAGCACCTCAGCCTATTCAGACAGATCACTTGGACGAGCACGTCTCTCATACAGAATTTTGAGCTACATTCACCACTCTAGAAAATTCTTTTGTAGCTCAGAATGAACAGCTAACTATTGTTCAGGCCAACCCTATGGCCAATATAGCTGCAACTAGAATTTTGGACTTCAACCGGATAAATCCTCTTTTCTTTACGAGATCGAAGTCAAAAAAGGATCCACAGGAGTTCCTCTATTAGGTTCAGAAAGTCACAAATATCATTGGAGTGACTTCTATTGAGAGTGCTGTGTTAGCCACCTATTACCTACAATATGTATCTCATACATTGTTTAAGCAGTGGAGGGTAGACAGGGGTACAGATGCAGAGTCCATAGAGTGGGATGAGTTTGCTACTGCCTTCCTAGATAGATTCTTTCCCTTAAAGTTGAGAGAAGCCAAAGTGTTAGAGTTCATCAATCTTAGATAAGGTAGTATGAGCGTAAAAAGTATTCCCTCAAGTTTACTTAGCTAGCCAAGTATGCTCCCCATGTAGTGGCAGATAGTAGGTCCAAAATAAGTAAGTTCATATCTGGGGTGTCATATAGTTTGGTTAAGAAGTGCATAACAGCAATGATGATTAAAGAGATGGACATATCTATGCTTATGGTCCATGCTCAACAGTTTGAGAAGCAGAATCTTAAGAAAAAAGAGAGAGAGAATAAGAGGGCTAACAGGTAGCTTTAATTTTTGTCAGTCTCAGTCAGAAGGTGGTAACCATTCCTAATTTTATCCAAAGTTCTCAGTGCTAGCTCTATGCTCTGCCAGTGTATCTATGACCCAAGATAGCATAAGCAATGGTCGTACTAATCTATTTTACGGAGAGTGTGGTAAGAATCATAAGGGTGTGTGCAAAGCTGGCAGTGATGTTTGTTTCGGGTATGGCAAGCCAGGCCACAGAGTTAGAGATTGTCCTCAGTTAGGTTCTTAGGGGAAGTATAGTCGTCCTTCAACTCAGTCAGGTCACCCAAATAAACAAGGTGCTCCTTCCAGTGCCACCAGTGGGAAATACGTAAACAGGTTATACGCACTTCAGTCCAGACAAGATTAGGAAAGTTTTCTTGTTGTGGTCACTGGTATGTTACAGAATCTCCCATTTACAAATTCATGCCTCAAATTTAGATCCTAGATATTCAGTCACGATTTAGTTTGTTGGTGCCCCATGCATCGTCTCATACTTTTCCTTAGTATCTCAGTTGAGTTAGCATTATTGAGGGACATAGTTTCCCAAGGGGAAGATGCACTATAACCCCCGAGCTATCATGATCTGAACCTTTTATTTTATTTTCACGTAGCAAATCCAGTTGAAGTAATGTGTCCTTATAACTGACGCTCAAGTCCCAATCTCAGCCCTATGACCATCCCCCTATCATGACACGTATAATGATTCAGACTTAGTCATGTCCCTATGTTCCCGTTCTTGGAAATTCAGTCATATATTCATTAATCCGTTCAGACATGTACTCATGCATCAAACATGCATGTTCAGATTGTAAGTTCAGTCAATCAGACCAGTCATGTAATCATTCTTCAGTTGTGCCTGTCTAGTTGAGTACATAAACTCATTTGTCCGTACTCTCTCCGCTTAACTAGCCATATTAGAGGATGAATGTTCCAAAGGAGGAGATATTGTAATACCCCGTATTTCCCTAGCCTAGAGTAACCCTGAGTACATGGGTTATACTAAATAATTTTTTTGAAATACTCAGTTATTTTCAGATTTGAGCATGCCATTGCATAAGAGATTTAATTATCTTTCCAACAATATGAAAATCACCTAAATCCAACAACCGGGTAAGAAGTTATGACGATTTTAAGTTTCAGTCGCTAAACATCTACATTTATGCCAATAGCACATCGGGGAGTGTGTTAAAATACCAACTGTTAATTTCCAGTATTGCTCCGCAATATTGGCACATCGCGCCCTTAAACCAGTTTATAATTTTTAATTTCCAGTGTACCAACGTGATTCCACTACATCGCGGTGCACTTTTAGTTCAGAAACAAAGTGGCTAAAATAGGAAGATATCACAAAAATAGATGTTAGTCTAGCTTTGATGTCACCTGCAAGCATCAATTTTAAACTATCACACTATTTAGGATTTATTCTCTCAAGAAAAGGATGACAAAGGGCTAAAATCGCGATATTGGGGTATATTTATACCTATGCCAGGTACTCGAGTCCTGCTATCGAAGATCAAGACCTGCTATTGCACCACTTTAGGGTTGCAGAAGTAAGTTGCAAATGCAACATACCCTCTACAATGACATTACTATCTCTGTCAAGGGTACCGTAATTGGAACCCTTGGCTTGCAATTACAGTTGTATCAGATGACAATTGAAGCATGGAAAGACTTCAAAGTTTTCGTCCAGTCTCTAGATTCATACGGAATCCTGTATATGCAAATTTACAATGTAACCATAACAAATTGATGTCTCAGGCTCAATGGTGCACTTGAATTTTCCATTCGAGGTCATTTCTACCAAATGTAGGTCCTACACCCATTTATTATTTTCAAAACTTTCTAACAAATTGGTCAATCGGATGCCTCAGGACCGAAACGAAAGGTCTACCTAGCCTAAAATTGACATCTAGAGAAGCAGCACTGTCAAAATTATCACAGGACCTTGTTTCATTTAATTTTTACCCTGTCGCTATTTGAAACAAATGAAGACTTCAAAATAGGAAAATAGCTCCAAAAACCAAATGAATTACCAGATCTAGCAAGTCATAAATGACTTAGGGATGCTTTGGATAGGCTGTAATGGAAAAAATATGGAAAATGGCTTGAAGGGTCATTATAATATGCATTACTAAAGGAACTTTCATCCGCAAAAGTTAAGGATGTAGTATACCTAAAGTCTTAATTAGGTGATGATACTGGGCCCATATCTCACTCTCAATCTCCAATGTTTCTTCCTCCAATAGGCAGTGCCTTCACTGAACCTTAGCTATAGGAATCTCTCTAGTGCGCAACCGCCAAACATCACTAGAAAAAATAAGCATAGACTCCTCTAACAAAGGTCAAATGCTCATCCAACTGGGCTGAGTTCCATCTAAGCACATGTGACAGATCAGGAAAGTATCACTGCAACATAGAAACATGGAAAACCAGATAAACAACATCAAAATCTCATTGAGGCAGAGCTAACTCATAAGTTACCTCACCAACTATATTAAAAATCTCAAAAGGTCTAATGTATTTAGGACTGAGCATGCCCTTTTTTCCAAACCTCATCACACCCTTTATGGGCAATACACAGCGAAATACACAAGCACCAACTTCAAATCTCAAGGCATGAAACTTATTGTCTACATAGGCTTTCTTCCTACTCTAAAACACTTTTAACTTATCCTGAATCACCCTATCTTTATCCAATGACTCCTGAAGTATATTAGTACCAAAGGGTATAACCTTAGAAGTCTCAAACCATAAAGAATGACATCACCTACCTTACAAAGCCTCAAAAGGCACCATCTCCATACTCGAATGATAGATGTTATTATATATAAACTTTGCTAAGGCTAAATGCTGCTCCTACTAGCCCCCAAAATCCATAAAACAGGATCAGAGCATATCCTTTAATAAATTATTAGTCCGCTGTGACTGACCACTGTCAGCAAATGAAAAGCTATACTATGATCAACTTGGGTACCCAACTCCTCCAAAAATTCCATCCAAAATCTCGAGTGAACACAGAGCCTCAATCCGAAATATAGAAATGGGCACACCTTACAAACAGACTATCTTCTGAACAACGATATGGGATAATCTCTCAATACTAAAGGACATCTGAATAGGAATGAAATATGCTACTTTGGACAAATGATCCATAATAACCCAAATACCATCAAAACCACGAGAATTGTGAGAAAAACCACTAGCGAAATCCATGGTAGTCCACTCTTATTTCCATTCGAGAATGGATACCCTTTGAGTCAAACTGTCTAGTCGTTGATGCTCGACCTTTACCTACTGACATCATAGGCAACAAGATACAAAGTCGTTCATATCTCTCTTCATACCACTCCATCAGTAATACTATTTCATATTTCTATAAATTTTAGATGTGTTGGGATGAATAAAATATCTAGAGCTATGAGCCTCATGTAAAATCAACTGAATTAAGTCATCGATCCTCGGAGCATAAATGCAGCCATCAAATCTCAAAACACCCTCAGAATATATGGCGTTCCTCTTGGACTCATGACTCATTACCTGATCGCAAAGGATACGAAGTTTTCTATCCTCATACTGACGATCTCAAATCTGCTCAAATAATAAAACTACACCTTAACACTATCAAGAATCCTTCTAGTATATAAAATATCAAGGCACACCATCAAGTTCATTAACGATTCAATGTCCTATGCAAATGAACTCTGAGAAATTGAAATATAAGCAAAGTTACCCATACTCATTGCCTTCCAGCTTAAGGCATCCGCTACAACATTTGCCTTGCCTAGATGTTACAAGATAGAAATATCATAATCCTTACGAAACTCCATCAATCTAGTTGTCTAGCATTAAGATCCCTCTCGGTCATAAGATCCTGAAGACTACAATGATCAGTGAAAATCTCATAATGCACACCATACAGATAATACCTCCAAATCTTAAGTGTAAAAATTAGCACCTATAACTCTTAATCATTAGTGGGGTAGTTGTGCTCATGCACCTAAATTTTTTTAGAAGCATAAGTAATAACACGACCTTGCTATATCAATACAAAACCCAACTGACACCAGAAGCATCATAAAACACAATGAATTCCTTACCCTCAATCAGAATAGCTAAGATAGAAGCTGAAGTGAGAAAGTTATTAAAATTTCCAAAGCTTGACTCACACTTCTTGGACCATAAAAGAGGAACCTCATTCTGAGTCAATCTGGTCATATGTGCTAAAATAGTTGCAAAACCCTCAACAAAGCATTTATAATAACCATAAAAAGTAATAAAGCTACGAACATCAGTCGAAGATAAAGGTCTAGCCCAACCATAAATCAGCTCAATCTTATCTAGGTCTACCATAAAACCATCCTTAGACACTACATGTCCAAGGAATGTCACTGAATCAAGCCAAAACTCACACTTAGAGAACTTGGTAAAAATCACATGATCCCTCAAAGTCTGAAGCATAATCCTCAAATGTTGTGCATGTTTCTTGGTATTCCTCGAATATAAAAGGATGTCATCGATGAACATAATAACAAAGGAAACCAAATAAGACCACTCGATTCATCAAATCCATAACGCGACTGAGGTATTAGTTAGCCCAAATGGCATTATCAAGAACTCATAATTACTATAATGGTCCTAAAAGCTATCTTTAAGATATCCTCAGCTCGAACCTTAACCCATGGTAACCAAATATCAAATTGATCTTAGAAAACAATGTCGCACCCTAAAGATGGTCAAATAAATCATCAATATAAGGTATAGGATAATAGTTCTTCACCGTCAACTTATGAAGCCACCTATAAGCAATACACATAGGCATGGAGCTATCATTTTTCTTAACAAAAAATACATGAGCTACCTAAGGATACAGTCTTGGTCTAATAAAACCCCTACTAAGAAGATCTTGAAGTTGAGAATTTAGGTCGTTATGTTCGGCAAGATCGATACAACAAGGTGCCATAGAAATAGGTTAGGTGTCAGGCTCAAGTTTAATGTCAAACTCAATCTCATAGATAGGGGGAATACTAGGCAGGTCAATAGGGAACACATCAGGAAAGTTAAAACTACAGGAATAGAGTCAAGAGAAGCACTCTCCACAATTATATCACAAATATAAGTGAGGTAAGGCTTATAGCCCCTTGAAATAAGCCTCCTAGCAAAAACATAAGAAATAATCCCCATCAGCTCGTGACTAATCACTCCCTGCTACACGACTTGGGGTACACCATTCATTGCTAAGGTAATGGTCTTTGCAAAATAATCGATGACTAGATGATAGTGGCATAACCAGTCCATGCCTAGAATCACATCTAAAGCCACCATATTTAGAATAATAAGATCAACATAAGTATAAACACCTCTGACAGCCACAACATTTGATTTGGAAACCCGATCCAGTACTAAAGAATCACCCACTGGAGTAGTTACACATAATGATATAGATAACAAGTCATAAAACAACTCCAACCATGGTGCATAATAAGTAGATATATAAGAATAAGTGTAACCTAGATCAAATAAAGAAAGGGCCGACTGGAAGGACAAAAAAATTTACCTATAAAAACATCATCCAAAGTCTCAATCTTAGGCCTAGCAGGTATCACATAAAATCCACCACGCTCGCCACTTGGCTGTTCAATTAACTGTCCTCCTAATATGCCTACTTGAGAACCTTCTTGACTGACCTCCATCAACCATGAGAGCAATCTTTAGCTGAGGGATGAACTGCTCTAATAGTGGAAGCACCCTAAGCTTAAATAATAATTGCCTCGCGACTATGGCAATCTTATGAATAGTGACCAGGAGCTCCACAACTATAACATAAAACCTAAGTTGTTCTAGAACCAACATATTCAGCTGACTTAGAGTGACCACCACTGCTAGAATAACCTGATAAAGATCCTCTCAAAGACTGACAACTTTCCTTACTAGGGCAATCACTAGAACTAGACTTACATCTATTATTTATCTAAAGCGGCTCACTGAATAGGTCGACTAGGCTGACTTTGTAGCTAATAGGATGGATGTGCAGGATACCTACTCTGAGAACTACTATATTTTGCTCAGGAACTATGATAGCTCCCATTGAATCAACCTTGAAACATCGGACTCTTATTACAACCTTTATAACCCTCAAGATGTATCTCTTCCATAACCCAAGAGTGATCTAACACCATAACAAAAGACCTACCTGCAATAACTAAACTATAAGTAGACATATGAATGGGGATTCTTAACTTTCTAACAAAGCAACAGACTCTCTCATACTGAATAAACAAAATACAAGTTGCATCCCTCGCTAACTCATGAAAATGAGCCTCATACTTTTCAACTATCATGGAGTCCCACTCTAATCTAGAGAACTAATTCCTTAAATAATCCCTAAGTCTGCGATGCATATTCTACTTTAAGAATATCTTAGAGAGCTGAGTCCATGAAAAGAGAGAAGATCCAGGTCATCTAAAATCTATATAACCTCTCTACCATTATCGAGCAGACAAGTCTAACTAATATGGTGTAATTCACACCACGAGTTTCAATAAGGCCTAAATTAAAAAGCCTATCCTAAAACAATCAGGAACACATATGCATCCTCGCTCGGTGCACAAGAAAACATAGGCAGAGCCAATCTCAAGAATCTACCCAACATCTTTTACTCCTAAGAAGACATTATAGGCCGAGCAACTGGTGGTGGAGAAACTACCGACTAAGCAACTACTAGTGTAAGATGAACCTCAACTCTAGGAGTTTGGCTACAAGTTATGCCACCACCTCAGGATCACTCTTATTTATAAATCATGCTCTATCAGATGACATACCACTACCTAAAATCATAAGATAAACTAATATATCTTTGAGCACCTGGTAGAGCCTAGCTAGTCTCTGGCACACTACTAGCTGGGGTTGAAGAATCTCTAGGTCAATAAAGGGAATAAGATGTGGGAACGATGACCGATCCTAGACCATAGCTAAGGATGCATCTCGTGGTTATCCATAACCTTTACATCATCTACAAATAGAAGTGAGATCCCAAGGCTTGGTCTTAGGACCCTCGTCTTATATCGTGGTAGCATGTGTCCTAGGCATTTGCAAAAGAGTAAAGTCAAGGGAAGACTTTTACAGACTAACTCAAACTCTTAGCACAAAGTGAGTGAAAGAAGTGACGAGCTCCTAATAATGTCCCATATCCTTCCAAAGATAGGAAATAGACGTCATTATTCCAATTCACTAGAATATACTAGCCACTTTCTCTTGTACCAAAATACCGATGATACTTGGCTCTGATACCAATTTCAAGACCTAATTTTTGAGTCATGATGGCACCTACTCTAAATCGCCAGTAGGTAAGCCAAATTATGACCCAATGTTAAACACAATAGGTTAACTTGGTGGACAATGCCCAATCATAGGTTAAAATAAATAGCACACTTATAAATAAGTAAAGTCTTCTAAATAGATAAAACAGTCAATACAAGACACCATTCCTTGATCTGGTAAAGCCTGTACATGAGCACCTAATAATAATACAACTGAACGACTTAGAAAGGACAACAACATCTATCTCGATAACAAAATAGTAGATATCTAAAGATTGATAGAAATAGGTGACTCCAACTCCAAGAGCTTAACCTATCTCCGAAGAATCAACATAGCACTATCAATGATCAACAATGACAACTAGTATTCAAATCTGTATCTAAAAGTTATAGAAGTATAGTATGAATACAAAAATAATGGGTAATCAGTAGGCATCATTGACCAACTGAGTTAAATCATGATATAAATATGATAAAATTTAAGATAACATAACTAAGTCAAGGTACTAAAATAAACCTGAATAATCTCTAATACTACTATACAAAATAAATAATTTAACTAGAATATCAATATAACATAAGACATAAACATATTCCAACATCATCATAAAAATAAAAGTAAATAAATCAAAATTATAATGCATCACAAGGCATCATAATAGAAATCTCAAACTACAAACTTGGTTCGATAAGACAATTGATGCGAAAAGTAAATAACTTATCACAAAATCCCATATGCCTTGAAAGCACACTTAAAGATTGGATAGAGCAACCATTCATCTCTTACAAATAACCACTCGTTGTGTAATCCGTTATTCCATAATTTTTCATTAATCAGTCATTTACCAACACTTGACAATGTAACCACATTCCATAATATTTTCATCATTTGACAACCTTAACATTGTTACTTACTAGTCACCATTTATTAGCTAACCATCTCTTATTAACTAATATATTTGATTACTAGTCATCAAGTAACTCTAGCCATCATTTAACAACTATTCACCACATATCCGCCAACCACCCATTATTTGATAACCAACATTCATCAACTAACCTCATTTATTAATTAATCATCATTTACTAACTAATCCTCATTTATCAACTAGTATGATTAGTCACTTAAATAATATCCACCACTAATCTTTATTTATCACTAATCATTAACTATACCGCTTTATAATTATTTATCACTAATGAACAATTATTATTAATCCCCACATGTCAACCATTTAACCTATTTACAATATTTTGGCTATATTTGACATCCCTAATATGGACATCATACCTAACTTGTACATATATATGTATGTATGTATGTATATATATATATATATATATATATATATTATAATATCCATACATAGGGCGTATCCAATCTCAAACTTATAGATGTACACATAGGCATATCAATATAATCATCCTTCGATATTGATAGGTACCAATATATTATCATAATAATCCTCTGACCCTACCGAGTATCAATATAGCATCATAATAATCCTCTAGGTCTTGTCGGGTATCAATATATCATCATAATCATCCTTTGACCTTTCCAGGTATCAATATGTCATCATAATCATCCATCGGCATTTTTGGGTATCAATATACCATCATAATAAGCCTTCAGCCTGGTCGAATATCAATATAACATCATAATCATCCTTCGGTCTTGTTGGGTATTAACATTGCATCATAATCATTCTCTAGCCTTGTCATATATTAATATATAATCATAATCATCCTCTAACCTATAGGGTATCACCAAAAATATAATCATAATATGCAAACTTCAATCAATTGCCACATCATCATATTCGCTGGATAAATCAATAACACAAGTGATCATATAATCAAGAATCATGATTTCAAGCATAATTAATAGCATAACTTCCCATATAATCAATAAGCATGACATTTAACATAATTCATGGCATAATTGCTAATATCTTAAATTGGGATGTTTTCTACCATGATTACCAACATAATTTCTTATCATGATTATAATCATAAGCTATATCATGAGCAATAGTTTATCAATAGTGTATTTCATGGATTTTTATTAGCATAAAAGATAACTTATCATTTGACTCATTCATAGTTATCAGTTCATGGTTTATATCACCTTCATAGAGAAATCCAAAGCATTTTCACTAACTTACATTGACATAATCCCTATCTCATCATAGGTAACCGCCAACTAATCAATTAGTCCATGATATTTACTTTGAGTTTAATTATCTCCATAATTTATTACTATGTTTCCTCAATTTTTCCCCTAAAAGGGCATCTCTAGGTATTCAATAAAAGTATAACGGTGTCAAGAGATCTAACCATCAATCTTGACTTAAGGTGAGTCAAAGAGCCCATTTCTAAATTCTCAAAATGCATTCCAAGTCAAATTCTACCTCGGACTAGGCTAAGGTATCTAAATCCACTGTTAGAAGTATAGTAAGATAGAATTTTCCCTAGGGTAGATATTATTCTCAAGCACTTTAACTGAGTCAGTGAAAAGTAAGGCAATCTTAATTAGTGTAATAAAACAAGGCCAATTTAGCGTAAGCATGAGTAACTAGAGCATTTTTACTTAACTTGAGTAATCTAAGGCATTCTTCTGTTGAACATAGTAATGAAGTCCAATTCACCTAAGACATAAGGAAACTAGTAAAGTATTTCAACTCTATAGTTTCAAATAAGTCTAAGAGATCCAACAAATCAAAGTCTTATATTTCATCAGTCCAGCACCTAAAATCCATCCCAAATCTAACACATTATCATAAAAATCCTACAAGATAGCTCAATTTAACAAAGGACAAAACTAGCCTAACTGAATACCAAATAAAGCTCAACAAATTCCTAAACCATCGCCTCTCTATTCCTAGAAGCCTCCTCAAGATTCCAAGATATCATAACATATTCTACTCATCAATATGAGAAGAATGATACTCATATAGCACTATTGTGCTTTAGGTCCAAAAATTACACAAAAAACCCACATTGGTTCCACTTAAAACATCGCTTTTCAAAATCAACCCATATATTATCAAGGTCAAGAAATCATTACCTTAAATAATGCATGAAAAGAAAGCTAAAGTGGGGTTAAAATCAATCCCTCAATGTTTTTGGGGTTTTGAGCAAGAAATTAATGAAATCAACTAAATAAAGGGAGAATTCTTACCTTAAATAGAAAGATAATCATAAAAATAAATGTTAATCTAGCTATCAAGTCACTCACAAGCCTCAATTTTAAGCTATCACACTATTTATGGTTTATGTTCTCAAGGAAAGTGAGAAATGGCTAAAATTATGACATTGGGGTCTATTTATACCCATACTAGATACTAGAGTCCCGCTATCCTGGATCCATACACAGGTATAGAGGTGAGTTTCAATAACAACATGCCTTCTGCATCGCACTACTTTCTCTATCAAGGGTACCGTGATCGCGAACCTTAGATTGCAATTACTCCTGCACTAGATGAACCTAAAATATGGAAAATCTTCCAAGTTTCCATTAATCCTTCAGGATTTATTCCAAATCCGCTATACGCAAGCAAACTATGTTACCATACAAAATTTGATATTCCAAAATCAATGGAGCACTTATAATATCCATCTGAGGTTGTTTTAACTAAATATGGGTCCCACACCCATATTTTATTTTCTTAACTTTTCAACCAATAGGTCAAAATAAGCCTGGGTTCCTCGGTACCTAAACTTAGTCTACCTAGCTTAAAATTAATATTCTAGAGCTATTGGCACAGTGAAAATTTTCATACAATATCGTTTTACTAATATTTTTTCCTAGTGGCTATTTGGAACTAACAAAGACTTCAAAATAAGAAAATGAATTTAAAAACAAAATGAAATTTTTGATAGCTGAATTATTAAATCCAACAAGTCATAAATGACTTAGGGTTCCTATTTAAAGGCTCTAAAAGAAAAAAATAAGTGGAAATATGGAGAATGACCCAAAAGGTCACTAAACCTACATTGCTAGTTGGTGAAGGCAAAGCATTTAAGGCCTGATGGTTTTCTTTAAAACTTATCCATTCTTGTACTTATTATAGTCTTGATAGTGTTTGGGACATTGTGGATTGATTGACTAAACTGGTTGTTTTATTTATGTTTAACTTTCTTTTAATATAAAGAGGTTGGCCTATATCTATATTCATGAGATAGTTTGTCTCAATGGTGTACAATGTCTATTATATTAGATAGAGGTTTTGATTTCACTTCTCACTTTTGGAAGGTATTTCAGGATGAGTTACGTACCTGAGATGATCTTAACATAACTTTGCATCCCAATGGTCAGTTAGAGCAGACACTTCAAGTCTAGAGGATATGCTCCACACTCGTGTTATGGAATTTGGAGATTACTGGGAGTACTATTTAACTTTGGCAGATTTTTCATATAATAATAGCTATTGTTCCAATATTAAGATAGCTACACTTTAGGCTTTGTTGGTAAGAATTATTGCTCTCTAGATCGTTAGTTTAAGTTTTCTAAGATTAGACCTTAAGAAACAAACTTTCTTCATGAGTCTTTATAGAGAGTTTGGGTTATTCAGGATAGACTTAAAGTGGCTCAGAGTAGGTAGAAGGATTATTTAGATCATAGACTGTATACCCTGAGATTTAGTGTCAGTGATAGAGTATTTCTTTATATTTCACCCATGAAGAGTGTGATGAGGGAAAAGCTTATCTCTAGGTATATTTGACAATTTAATATTCTTTGGACTATTAGAGTGTAACTTATGAGTTAACATTGCCCCCAAATTTATCATATCTTTATCCAATTTTTTATGTATCCATACTTTAGTGCTATATTCCTGATCGGATGTTGTTCATTGGAAAACAGTATAGTTAGATAAGATATTATACTTTCTGGAGGAGCTACTGTCAATCCTAGCTAGGGATGTTAAATGTCTGCATTCTTGAGATATTCCGGTGGTTAAGGTCCAGTGGAGGCATCGACCTATACATGAGACTACTTAGGAGGTTGAGTCTAATATGCTCAGTATTTATCCCTAGTTTTTTGCTAACTAAGGTATTTCTCTACCCCTTAGTTTGAGAAAGAACTAGATTTTTAGTAGTATATATTGTAAGGGCTTAATTAGGTGAAATATTTATTTTTTATGATTTAACCATTTAACCCTTCATCATGGTTAGTACTGATGTTTCTGGGGTTTGGGGATGTTTGGAACTATTCATACTGCATTTCAGTGCGATTAGTGCAAGTTTGTTATTTTTATAGGTTAAAAAGGCTTTATACTTAACTTCTAGCAATAGTTTTTGCTTTGTACATCAGATGGCAAAATAGACTTCGACAATAGCTCTGAAACATTGAATTTTTGTTGGTAGCATAGTTGGTATGATTTTATGGCTTGTATATCTTATTTTCATCCTCGATTTAGGATATTGTCAAATTTTGTTTTGAGGTTAATTTTGTGATAACAACTTCCTTTCAAAAAATTTAATATCATCATTGAGTTTAGAGCATCAAATTTAATAGGGTAGCATAGTTCATTTTCACTATTAGGATTCCAGATGAATCATGAGGGGTTACTGGAGACTTGGAAATTTTTCACATCCCAATTAGTGCAACAGCTAAAGTTGCACTTTGGTTGCTTTAGTGGTGGTTGCTAAATTGGCCAGCCGGTCACTTTAGCAACATGAATCACTATATGGGAGTTTATAGATTGGAGCTTTGTCTTCTTAAGTGGATGTTGTCTATAAAAATAGACTGTACAACACATGGGTTCTACTATAGCGGCACTTAGCCGATTTAGTAATTACCGTTTAAGCGATAAAGTGACTGCTTAATTAGTCATGCCTGGGTTGTATAGGAGATCTTTTTTTGATATTCTCCCGTTCTTGAGACTTTGAGCTTCGAGATTTAGAGTTATGCGCGATTTCTTCCATTTTCAATCTTGGTAAGCTCCAAATTACTGTTTTGATTATTTTGCTTTAATTTTTTCATCTAACCCCTAATTTTGTGATTTCAAAAGTGAAATTTGGTGATTTTAGCTAGGAAGTTCTAAAATAGCATTTCTTCAATTAAAACCCTAATTTCAACTCGTTCTTATTTGGGTTTTCTTCTATGGCTTTCTTCAATAATGGTTAACATTTTTATATGGAAAAAATTTGATTTTACCCTTTCTTTTTGAAACCCATATCGACGGTCCGTTTGATCCCAACTCAGAAATAGGCAATATGGGTATCGTTAGCTTTTTTTTAATACGTAAATTTTATATTTATTGGATTTAGCTAGTTTTTAGGATGTTCGAGAAGGGAAGGCTCGGTAATTAAAGGCTTGAGATTGGGATTTTATCATTTGAGGTAGATTATAGTTTAACTTCTTTAGACTGGGTCCGATAATTTATATCTTATATAAGAACATGCTATGGATAAGGGAATGAATAATGGAAATATTGTTATTACTATTCTTTACCCATATGGGGGCTTATGTGTTTATTTGATGGTTTGAGATAATATCTTCTATATGTGGCCTGTGTGGGGGTCTTATCTAATTTGTTGACTTCGTGTACACATTTGGTTGTTTTTCTATGGTAAAAATTCCTAAATTGGGCTTTATATGGTAATGATATATTACTTGTATATTTAACTCTAATGGTACATGGATTATGTTGGATCATTTTTAATTGTGCTATTAAGTGGATCTTTTTTGGCTCACATACACGAATATTTGTTGGATTTGAGATTTTTACTCTGGTTTGGTTGTGAGCATCGCATTCTTATATCATACATACATTCATGAGACATTGGTACTATTGTTGATAAATTGTTTTTTTTTGATAGAAATATGACACCTTTAGAAACCCTATACCATAGTCCACGAGTCAGAGAGGAGATATGAGTATTAAGATTGGGATTGGTTATTGATAATGTATATGGGTTGATAACCCCCCCATAGGTCCTACCTTGTAGTGGTTCTTGGTAGGTGTATACAAAGATTGTGCAATAAACTCGAATATATCACACCATCATCATTATCATCCTTATTGCATTTCATACACTGTGCATATTCATTGTTGTGTTTTATATTTGATTTGATGTATTTGTATTCTTTATTTCTATTTTTGTACCTGTATCTTGTTTATGTGACAAATTTATAAGTATTAGTGGAGACAATTTGTGATACCTTTGGGACATTTTCAAATTGCAGGTGACATGCTCATAGTGTGTACGAGCACTAGGTACGAATGTGATGTGCAGTAACTGAGTTCGTGTAGAGATTCACGATACATTAAGGTAGTGGCACTCTATGCTTCTAGAGTTGACTTCTGACCTCATCCTATTTTGTTGTACAGTAACTGTGTATTATTTAGATTGTTCATACATTATCACCCTAGGTTTTGGGATGGTTTGATTCTATTGTCATTCAGACTTTAACTATTACTGTGTATAAGTGGTTGGACTTCGTTCTAAAAGTCTCTCCTTTGAAATTGTGTTATGATTTTCTTTGACATATTAGTATCAGTGATCGGCTTACTTACCTAGGTTTAGCCATGATAAGTGCCACAGTGACCCATGTTTTTGGCCGTGACAGGTAGTACACATGGCACTATGGTGACTCCATTGGTGCCTTGGTAACTAAATGGGCAACTAGGTGACAAGTTGATGACTTTTTATGTTGTTTTCCCCTTTGATGGAAATCATATTTCCTCCATCTCCAAACATTCTTAGATGCTATTTGAGCTTCAAAAATCAGTTGGATAATACTAATTTAACACTAGGGATGTTACGGGAATGTTAAGACAACCTTTATCTCATATGAATCTCATAGTTTAGAGCACATCCTTTCTTGAGTTCTCCAATTTTTTATTCTTGAAACCCTTTTAGGTTGGGGCTGTTTTGGGGAAGCTATGAAACTGTGATTGCACTTAGATTTTGGGTATATTTTCCTTGAGTCATTAGGGATCTAACGAAAAGTCAATATTGAGATTTCATAGTTGGACCCTCGAGCCCATTTTAGCTATGATTTTTGACTTGGAGTATTATATTTTAACTATTGGTATTATTTTTCTTTTATTATTAGGTAGAATATGATTTTCATAGCGTGACATCATTTTTGATATTTTAGGACAAACACGAGTAATCCAGGAATGCTTTGAGACTGCAATTTTACAATAAGGTAGGCTTTAATCTACTCTTCTATATGATTTTGTATTGTGTAGGTTGTATGCCAAGTAGGGATTTAAAGATAGGTTTATACCTAGAAATATCATGACTTGACCTATTCTGGGGATTTAGAATAAAAGTGTGACCCGAACCTTAGACTAGAATACCCATTATGGTTGTAGGATCCTATTACTCTTGATTATAGAGTTGTTTAGCTTTATATTGACATGAGGGATCCTTTAATATAAAACTAACGTTATTACTTAATGAATTGGATGATATTTACCAATTAGATCCACCTTGTAGCTTTATGCCCTTATTACCTTAGTATTCTAATTTATGGTGTTGATAACTGATTAAGATGTAATGGCATGCATATATTTAGTTGTATTTATCCTCATTTAGTGGTATGAGTTTTGTTAAAACCTTTGTTTCACTATTGTTTCTAAATAGTGATTTATTCCTGCTTCTCTTAACTTTGAAATTAATTATTGAAAATAGAAATATGAAAAACCTTTGTTTCACTATTGTTTCTAAATAGTGACTTATTCCCGCTTCTCTTAACTTTGAAATTAATTATTGAAAATAGAAGTCATACAATCCTTATTATTGAACTATGACATTTTGTACTAAACAAACTACGTGGGAAATCAAATCAACTCAGATTTTGGTCAATAATTGATCCACTTTTTTACCACTAATTACTCACTTCAATAGAGGGAGATTTCGACCCTTTCTATGCTATTATACCATTTCCTCACAAATTTAATCTTGGGGAATAGATTTTCACATTTGTTTTTATTTAGTCTTAATTTTTTTTGAGAACTTATTATAATATTATTTTTCTCTAGTGCTTGATGAAGTAGATTTTTTATGAAGGTTATTAAATGTCGTGGTTTGGGGCCAGGCGGTATGAAACACATTGGCTTTGGTCCCTTAGAAAATTGCCTAAGTTGGAGATTCTAGACAACAAACGGCTAGAACGGATTTTTCATATGTTTGGATATGGGTTAGGGTCCTCTCACGTATGTTGGATAGTGTGTTTTAGTTTGTTTGTGCCCTAGGTATGACTAAGCATCATACCAATCATATAATAGTGCACGACTGGTATGTTACCAAGTCGTATGGTGTCTTAAGTATAGTCTAGATTATTCTGACCAAGGTATGACTAAGATGGGTACTACTCATATGTTTAGATAAGACCTGGTAACGAGTGGTCGTATGTTGATCAGTATGGGGGTCCAATGGGAAGTTTAGGTTAAGAGTAAGGGTATGGGTCAAAGGGGTGAGTCGTACCCTCCTGTGTATGTTTTTAGCTTTTAAGCTAGGGATATTTTAGACATTCCCATCTCTAATCCCTTATGACCCATGATTTATAACATTGTTTGGACCTCATTCATCACTTAGACAAGACCAAAACATTCCAAAACACTCTCAAAAGACTTTTCTAACAAGATTAGCACTAGGGTTCATCAAGGAGGCCATATAGGGGCTTGCAGAGCAAGAATCTCTATGTAGATCTTTATGTATAAGGCATGTGACTCTTCCCTCATCATTATTCCTCAAATATTATGTGTTCTAAATAATGATTTTGATTCTTCAAATGTGGTTTTTTAAACAAATGTTAAAGGTTTTGACACATAGTGATGAGTATTGTTTACTCTTGTTTAAACTTGTATTTATACTTTTTATTGGTGATGGGTTTTACATATATGTGCTTTTTGATTTTGGTTTAATAAATAGGTCATACATGACCCTAAGCTTGATGATTTCCAGTTTGATTATGGTCTTGGTAAAGGTATGCCCTCTAAGTGCTTGTGAAAAGGTCTAATAAAAATAACTAGTCACATATTAATGGTGTTTTGAACTAGGAAAATGGTCTAATAAGTATGATTGGTTGGTAAATTGTATTTTAAAGGCATTGTTGGCCATGTAATGAGTTAATTGGCGACTTTGGTTGTTTTCTTTGTTAAAAGGGTTAGAGTCCCTAAGCATGAAATTGAATTATTTTTCAGTTAAAAATTAGTGTAAGAATGCTAAAGAAAAATGAATGGCTTGGTAAAGGTCTTAATGACCATAATTTGACTTAAATAGTGATTTAATGTAAGGCATTAGCCTATTAAAGTGATTGATTGATTAATGGTTATAAAGACTTTGTGGTCATGTATGGTGTTGAATTGTAGCCATGATGGCTTGAATTGGCTAAGTGGGTTAGAGTCCTTAAATATTAAATTACGTGGATGCGAATGCAAGGACAAAGGGTTAGAGTCTCAATATCAACTAGTAATGGACACAATGGCTTATGGTTTAAGTCTACTTCTTAAAAAGATGGCTTATGGTTAGAGTCCACTTACCTAATAAATGGCTTATGGTTAGAGTCCACTTGTATAGTAAAATGCCTTAGGGTTAGAGTACACTTTCTTAATAAGATAGCTTGAGGTTAGAGTCCTCTTACTCAATATAACCAAGAAGTTCAAACTTCCAAACCTACATGAGGGGGAGGTTAGAGTCCTCCACCTCATGTATCATTATTGGGTTATTCGAAATACATGCTAAGCCTTGTACCTTTTTATGGAACTTTGTGTATGTATAAATATATCGACATACATGCCTATATATATATAAATATGGTTGCTTGTGATGATTTGAGTTGGTTTTGAATAATGTCATTATTTTTTCCTTACCCTTGAGTTATATGATAGCGCTCCAACTGCTAAACATCTTTAGATGTTGTGTCCCTACACGACATAGGGGACAAAGTTTTTTTTACTTCTATAATATGACAAGACATTCGAGCGGTTCTTTTGTTGACTTTGAAGTAGTGAGCTTCCATATTTTTGAAATCATACATTTCATAGTCTTTCTATATTATGTAATAAACTTATTTTAGATATAGTTTTTGGCTATTGTCAAGGGCATGTCCCTAGGTATTATAGACATCCATTTTGTAGAGGCTTTATGGATCCATTTAGTATGTTGATATAAATGGATTAATTAGACACTTCTTAAGTGATGATTCTTAGTCTTATTTTTGCTATTTTGTTAGATGGTCAGAGTTTTATCCAACACTTATGGATTGATTTAATAGTTAGCTTTGATTAATAGGGTGATCTCTGATTCTTTTAGGGCTCAAGATTCCCATGCAACAAGGCCCAGTTTTGGGTTGTGTCAAGTTGGTATTAGAACCTAGGTTAATAGTCTGTTTGGTGTCCACAAATCTGTGTCAATTAGAGACTCTTTTATTGGTATGTAGAGTGCTAGACTTATAACATAGGGGTTACGAGACATTTAAGAATGTTTCTTTTTCTTATGGTTCTATCTAGAGCTATAGAGTCTATCATTTTGGATTCCTCTGATTTCTATTTGCTTAACTTTCATATCATGCCTCCAAAAAGATCTGATATTCAGGAAAACACCTCTGTCACAACTGAGGACAATGTGGATGTAGCTCATCCAACTTATGGAGTCCAGACTTAATTTAGGGGTATGGTTTCTTATGGTCCTGGAGTTTCACCGATGCTCTCTAGTCCTCCTCTAGTTCCTTAAGATGATGTGATGGATACTGAGTTTTGTTAGTCGATTCATATGATTGCTTAGTTGGTGGATTCTTAGTCTGAGCGTAGCACATCTGTTACTTCATCTTCTGAGGCCACAACGGTTTGTCAGTTCATGAGATTGAGTACTTTGACCTTTACCAGTTTAAGGTAGAGTATTCCTCAAGGTTTTTTGGATATGATAGAAAAGATTTTAAGAGTTATCGATGCCACCAATGTGGAACGGGTAGAGTTTGCAGCCTATTAGCAGAAAGATATGGCGTACAAATGGTATGAAAAATGGGCTTAGGCAAGGGGTAATGTTGATGAGTCATATTTGTGGTAGGATTTCTCAATTACATTTCTAATTCACTTCTTTCCTCAAGAGTTGAGAGAAGCAAAGGCAGAGGAGTTTGTTAATCTGAGGCAAAGAAAGATGTCAGTCAAGGAGTATTCCTTGAAGTTTCATCAATAATCTTGGTTTGCTCCGGACATGGTTTCTAGCATGAGGTCTAGAATGCATAAGTTTGCTTCGGGATTGTCTCATGAGTTTGTCCTTGAGAGTTAGGAATTTTTTTAGATGTGTATATATAACAAGTAAAGGAAGAGAAAAAGAAACAAGTTGAGATTGATGTGAGGCAAAGAAAGAGGTCTCAATTTTCTGAACAATGTGGATTCCAACATTTTAGTGGTAAGTAGTCCAAGATGATGAACTGGTTGAGTCCCAACTCCTATTCTACGGCTAGTGCTTCCTACTCGAGGCCGTTCTGAGACAAACATTTTTAGAGTAGTAATGATTCTACGGTACAAGTTCCCTAGTCTCAGGCCAGTAGGGCCCAATAAACAGCAACCTACCCTCCTTGTAGATTCTGTGGTTAGAATCATCCTGGCCAGTATGAAAAAAAGAGGAATAGATGTTTTAGATATGATCAGATTGGGCACATACAGCGAGAGTTCCCCTCTCTAGTGGCTTCTTGGGACAACAGGGCCTCTATTTTTTATTTATCTGCTCCTACGCCAAAGGTGCGGTATCTATTTTTGTTTCTATTTCTGGAACCAGCAAGGCCGAAATCAGTTATATGTACTTACTACTCGCAAGGAGTCTGACGCATCCTGATATATTGTTATGGTTATGTTGAAACTTTTATCCTGTGATGTGTATTGTTTACTTGATCCAGGGTCCTCTCTCTCTTAAGAAACCCTATTTGTGGCCATCTATTTTGGTTTTGGTCATGAGTTTCTATCACTTTCTTTTTCTATCTCTACCTCAGCAGGAGACTCTATGTTTGTTAAAAGAGTATCTAGGTTGTGTGTGGTAGCAGTTGGTAGTAAAGAAACTCTGGTAGATTTGATAGAGTTGGACATGGTTGATTTTGATGTTATTTTGGAAATGGATTGGTTGTACTCGTGCAATGCTTTCTTAGATTATTGGATACGTAAGGTCATGTTTAAATTCCCTAATGAGCCAAAAAATGTATGAGCGAATTCTTTAGTGCCTAAGGGGAGGTTCATCTAATATCTTAGAGCCCAAAAGTTGATTTCTAAAGGATGTTTTTATCAGTTAGTCAAAGTTACAGATTTTAACTCAAAAGGTCCTTCTCTAGAATCTGTTCCCATGGTTAATGCATTTCCTGTGGTCTTTCCCAATGACCTTCCTAGTATTCCTCTCAATGGGAAAATTGATTTTGGGATGGATCTTGATCTGGACACTTGTCCAATTTCTATCCCTCATCGTAGAATGGCTCCAGTAGAGTTGAAGGATATTAAGGAGCAATTAAGGATCTCTTAGATAAAGGATTTATCCATTCCTTGTGTGTCTCCTTGTGCTACTCCTCTATTTTTTAGGTGTAAGAAGGATGGTTCCTTTTGAATTTACATTGATTATCATTAGTTGAACAAAATGTCCATAAAGAATAAATATCCTCTACCTAGAATAAGTGATTTGTTTGATCAGCATTAAGTGGCAAAGTGTTTCTCTAAGATTGACCTTAGGTTGGGTTATCATCAGATTAATATTAGGGATATGGATATCCCAAGGATGGCCTTCAGGACCCAGTACAGTCATTATGAGTTCCTAGTTATGTATTTTGAGTTAACCAATGCCCCTACGATGTTGATGGACTTGATGAATAAGGACTTCTATTCATTTTGGGATTCATTTATCATTGTCTTTATTGATGACATGTTGGTCTATTCTATGAGTGAGGTGGATCATATCGATCACCTTCATGCTGTGCTGCAAACCTTGAAGGATGGTCATTTGTATGCCAAGTTCTCTAGGTGTGTGCTTTGGTATAAGGTAGTGACTTTTCTTTGTCATGTTATCTCTAGAGAAGGGATCATGGTGGATCAATAAAAGATTATGGTGGTTAAGTAGTGGCCTAGACCTGGGACTCCAATTGATATTTGAAGCTTCTTGGGTCTAGCCGATTATAATAATTGTCGACGATAGCTTCTCCATTGATTTAGTTGACCTAAATCAAGCTCAAGTTCTTTTGGTTAGATACGTGTGAGCGTAGTTTTGAGAAGTTGAAAGATAAATTGACTTTGGCTCCAGTTTTGACCTTGCCCAAGGGTAATGATGGTTTTGTAGTGTATTGTGATGCTTCTCGTATTAGGCTTGTTTGTGGGTTGATGCAACATAGTAGGGTGGCTTCCTATGCTTCTAGAAAATTGAAAGTTCATTAGAAGAACAATCCTACTCATGATTTAGAGTTGTTAGCTATGGTATATTTTTTGAAGATTTGGTGACACTCTCTCAATGGGGTTTGTGTTGACATCTTTTCTGATTATAAGAGACTTAAGTATGTGTTTACTCAGAAGGAGTTAAATCTTAGACAAAAGAGATGGCTTGAGTTGCTAATGGACTACAACATGAGTCTTCATTACCATCCAGGTAAAGCTAACGCGGTTGTTGATGATTTTAGCAAGTTATCCATAGGGAGTTTAGCTAATATGGATAAGGATAAGTGGGAGTGAGTGAAACACATTCACCGTTTGGTTAATCTTTGATTTTGTCTTACGGACTTTGAGGATGGTAGTGTATTTGTGCATCAGGTATCACAGTCATCTCTTTTTGTTTAGATAAATGTAAAGAAAATATTGGATCTCAATTTGATGAAGATTAATTATAGTATGGGTCAACAAAAGGTTATCGATTTTGCATTGGTGGTGATGGTATCTTGAGGTGCCAAGGTTGGCTATGCATTCCCATTATCGATAGTTTAAGAGAAAAGATTATGTCCGAGGCTTATAGATCTTGATATTCTATTCATCCCGATTTTGCAAAGATGTATCATGATCTTAGGGAGTTCTATTGGTGGAATAATATGAAATGAGATGTCGCTAGCTTTGTGGCTAAGTGTATGGTGTGTCAATAAGTGAAAGTTGAGCACTTGAGACCCAAGATTTTTTACCAAGGGATTGAGTTTCCCAAAATAGAAGTAAGAGGCTGTTAATATGGATTTTTTCACCGATCTTCCCCAATCCGAGAAGCAATATGATTCTATTTAGGTCATTATAAATAGGATGACCAAGTCTGCTTACTTCTTACCGGTGAGGACTAGTTATACAACAAAGAATTTTGCTAAATTGTATCTTACGGAGGTTGTGAAGTTGCATGGTACTCTGGTTTCTATCATTTTGGATCGTGGTACTCTGTTCACCTAGACAGATTGACAAGCAGAGTGGACCGTTTAGACATTAGAGGATATATTACATAGTTATGTGATTGATTATGGTGGTAGTTGGTAGACCATTTTCCTTTAATCGAATTAGCCTGTAAAAATTGTTACAACTCTATTATTGGTATGGATCCTTTTGACACATTGTATGGTAGGAGGTGTTGTTCTCTTATTAGGTGGTATGACGTATATTAGGGTAAGTTGTTTGTCTTTGATTTGGTTCACTATTCCTTAGAGAGAGTGAATGAGATTTATGACAGGTTAAAAGTTGTTCAAAGTCACCAAAAGTCTGTGCGGGTGTGAGCATAAGGATTTTGAGTTTAATGTTGGCAATTGGGAATTCTTAAAGGTATCTCCCATAAAGGAAGCGATGCAGTTTAGTTAGAAGAGGAAGCTTAGTCCCTATTAGTTTGGTCCACAATTGATTTTGAAATAGGTTAGTAATATTGCCAATGAGTTGGAGTTTCCCTCTAGTTTGATCTACATCCATCCAATATTTCATGTGTCCATGATGCTGAAATGTATGGGTGACCTTCATTTTATGTTCCGTTGAAGGATATTGGTATTTCCAATCTTTGTTTTATGAGGAGGTCCCGGTGAGGATCTTGGATCGACAAGTTTACTGGTTATGAACAAAAGAGGTGGCTTCGGTGAAGTTCTATGGAGGAAACAAAAGTCTAAGAAAGCCACTAGGGAGGTACAAAAGTGCCTGAAGTCCAAATATTCACATTTGTTCCTCATTCTGGAAACTTGTGCTTTAGGTATGTATTGATTTTCTTATCTTTGTTATATATTTTTGTTTTTTAACATGATTATGGTTGGTTTGATGTTTAATAAAGTGTTAACTTGTGCTTGTGCTTGCCTTACTCATCATTCGAGAGCGAATGATCGAAGTAGGGGAGAATTCAAACTCGTTGGATTTGGTCTCTTAGAAAATAGTTTAATTTGGAGATTCTGGAAAATATACGACTAGAAAGCACTAGTCGTATATTTGGGTATGGATTAGGGTCCCTCTATATTATGTTGGTTGTGTATTTGGGTTGGTTTCTGCCCTAGTTACAACTAAGCATCATACCAATCATATGATAGTTTATAAGTGTTATGTTGCCAAATCATATGGTGTCTTACGTACGGTCTAGATGATTCTGACCAAGGTACGACTAAGATGGGTAATACTCATATATTAATATATGGCTTGGTTATGAGTTGTCGCATGTTGATTAGTATGGGGTTCCATGGGGAGGTTTAAGATACGAGCAAAGGTACCACTCATACCCTAGGGCAAGGGTCAAAGAGGTAAGTTGTACCCTCCTACATGTGTTTTTTAGCTTTTAAGCTGGGGAGAATTTAAACATTTCCCACATCTAAACCCTTATGACCCAAAACTTATAACATTATTTGGACATTCGTTCTTCCATTGGACACGGTCAAAACATTCCAAAACACTCTCAAAAGACTTCTCTAACAAGATTGGAGTTAGGGTTCATCAAAGAGGCCATCTAGGGGTTTGCATAGCAAGAATCTCTATGTAAATCTTTGTGTATAAGGCATGTGACTCTCCCCTCATCATTATTCCTCAAATATCATGTGTTCTAAATAATGATTTTGATTCTTAAATAGGGCTTTTTGAAACAAATGTTGAGGGTTTTGATGCATAGTGATGAGTATTGTTTACTCTTGTTTAAACTGGTGTTTATACTTAATTTTGGTTATGGGTTGTACATGTGGGTTCTTTTTAATGGTGGTTTAACAAATGGGTCATACGTAACCCTAAGCTTGATGATTTCCACTTTGATTTTGGTCTTGGTAAAGGTATGCCCTCTAGGTGTTTGTGAAAAAGTCTAATAGAAATAACTAGTCGCATGTTAATGGTGGTTTTAATTAGGGCAATGGCCCAATAATAATAAATGGTTGATAAATTCTATTGTAAAGGCCTTGTTGGCTAAGTAATGAGTTAATTGGTGAATTTTGTGGTTTGCTTGGTTGAAGGGGTTAGAGTCCCTAAGCATGAAATTAAATTGTGTTTGAACTAAAGCTTGGTGTAAGAAAGCTAATGAAGAATTAATTGATTGGTAAAGGTTTTGTTGAATACAAATTGACTTGAATAGTGATTGAAACTAAGGCATTGGCCTATTAAGGTGATAGATTGATAAATGGTTCATAAAGACCTTTTGGTAATGTATGGGGTTGAATACAGCCTTGGTATCTTGAATTGTCTAATTAGGTTAGTGTCCTTAATTTTTCAACTTACTGGATGTGAATGCATGGATAAAGGATTAGAGTCCTAATGTCGATAAGTAATGGACACGATGGCTTATGGTTAGAGACCACTATCTTTAAAAGATGGCTTGTTGTTAGAGTCCACTTTTCTAATAAAATGGCTTGTGGTTAGAGTCCACTTGTTTAGTAAAACCAGTTGTTGTTAGAGTCCAATTTCTTAATAAGATGGCTTAAGGTTAGAGTCCTCTTGCTCAATATAACCAGGAAGTTCAAACTTCCTAACCTATGTGAGTGGGAGGTTAGAGTGCTCTACCTCAGGTATCAAGATTGGGCGCTTCGAAATGCATGCTAGGACTTGTTCCCTTTTCTGGAACTTTGTGTATCTATATATATATATCTATATATATGCCTATTTATATAAATGTTATTACTTGTAATAGTTTGACTAATGTCATTATTTTATCCTTACCCTTGAGTCACCTGCTAGTGCTCCTACTGCTAACCATCTTCAAACGTTTTGTCCCCATGCTACATGGGGGACAAAGTTTCTTCTTCTCTTCCAGTACAGTGACCAGTAGGTGTTTAAGCGGTTTGTGTGTTGACTTTGAAGTTGTAAGCTTCCATATTCGGAAGGCATGTATTTCATGGTCTTTATAACTTATGTTATAGACATATTTTAGACTTGTTTTTTTTGCTATTATTGAGGGCATGTCCCGACATATTATAGACATCAAATTTGTTGAGGCTTTGTGGATATGTATGGATTTTGGGTATGTTTGTTTAGTATGTTAATATTAATTGAATAATTAGAAACTTTCTAAGTGATGATTGTTTGTCTTGTTTCCGCTATCTAGTTATATGGTCAAAGTTTATCCAACACTTTTGGATTGATGTGATGTTTAGGTTATATTAACGGGGCGATCTTCAGTCCTTGTAGGGCTCGAGATACCCATACAATAAGTCTCAATTTTGGGTCTTGTCAGTATATGGATATCTCAAGTCCCCTTTAGATTCCTCTATCTGAAGACCACATACAAAAAGATATGATATTCATAGGTCCTTCCTTTGATCCGATGAGCTTAAAGAGGTGTATATACTTGGTATGGTTTGGCACTCAATAATTATGGTATTATTTGTTTGTGTTTCATATAAGTCATATGCATTGCTTATGACCTGTATAATTATTTGGCACCTATATGTCAGTTTTATGGGGGATTATATAGGTGAAAGGTTATGGATGTTGTTTGTTGATTATTTTATTTTGCCTTTTAGGCTTATTTTAGACTATCCAATCACTTATTGTTTGCTTATTATCGCATAGCTCATGGCAGGTTAGTTATGGATCGGTAGATGAGGATCTAGGTACACTTCTGAGTTCTTTTACTTATTTCTATGGTAAGATTTATTACTATTTGATTATCTTATTCTTATCATATTTTTATTAGAGACCCAGATTATAATAGAGCTAGCTCCCTCACTGTTTATGATCTTAGTGATGCTAGGTTAATCACTCAGGGTCTACCTTCATGTTGGTTTATTTATATACTGTTATTTTATATCCGTTCTTTTCTAGATTTATTTGTATATCATTCCCTCTTTTCCCACTCATATTGTACATTGTATATACTCTTTTGAATATACTGTAATATATGGACTAGCTACTTGTGGAGCTATGCTTCATCCCAGATTACTAGTAGTATCCGATTATGTACCTTTACCTTTCCATTATCAGTATTATGTTTCATTCTCTAAATAGTATCATATAGCTTATATTACTACTTTACATATTTTTTATACTTACATTATATATGAAGATCAGTGTTGTGCCCAAGAACAAATGCAAGTGTACATGGTCTCCCCAAGTAATATAGTGGCCTTTTACAAGCCAAGTATCGATCTCTTAGAGAATAGTGTTGATAACTTTTCAATTCTAGTTCACTATTAAGATTAACCAAGTTCTATCGTAATCAAGAGAGTTTGAAACTTAAAACTAAGAGTAGACTAAAAATGCGATAAAATAAAGGTTGAACAGTTATTGGGAGAAGCCCAGGGTTAAGGCTATATGAACAATCATACTATGCTATAGAACGCCATTGGTTAGGTTTGAAGCCCAGGGTTAAGGAACTACGAACAATCATACTACGCTATGGAATTTCATTGGTTAGGTTAATTATCTTGGTTGTTGATTCACAAAGTTGATTTTTCGATCATGGTCTTTCGAGCCTCTACTCACCTATCTAACTTAGCGCCACAACTACAATATTGAGCTGGGATGTGAGAATAAAGTTAAATGAATTCATATTTCATCCCGTAAGTGAACCAAATTGGGCACGTAGGATTATTCCTATCCTAAATACAAATTATAACTTCATTCAATTTGAAGATTACAATCCTATTTTATCTATCACACGTTCTATCCTCTTGTTCCTCCTCCTCTTGGGTTCACAAAATGATTATACATGCATTCTAAGGGTCGAGAATCCTTAAAATAGTTATTATAAGGATAAATAAACAATCAAATACTATACATAATCAAAACTTAGTCAATTCCTAACAATAGTAATCATGTTCTTGACCTTAACCCCGGAAAAGGGTGTTTAGCCGATCATGGACGTAACCGAAATCACGACAACTGAATACATGTTAAAATCCATAAACAAACCAACTTAATGGAATAAAAACCTTAATTTAAGTGTTCTTCAATGTCCCTCTATGTTTCAAGACCATCCAAGGTTGCAAACATAATGTTTAAGGGTCCTATTTACAGGAGGACACAGGCTGCCAGTTTTTATATAGGAGCGTGCCACACCCATATCGCGGAAACTAGGTTCCGTGGCATGCCCTAATCTCAGTTACACACTGTAAATAATAATTTAGGATGCCTCCAAGGTCGATGAACATCCCTAAAGTGGTGCCTATGGTCCGTGAAAGCCAATGACTCCAAAACATCCCATTTTGGTCATATCTTGTCTCATGTTTTTGTCCATCCTTTCCATGCCTTTTGGTTTTGTTTACACTAAACAACATACAATTAAAGACGATGAACTAGAAACTTAAGCTAAGAATACTAGTTTTGTCCTTTTGATCTTTAACTTAATGTTTTTTCTCCTTTCTTATTTAAATTCAACCTTAAGCTCTAAAATGTTTATTCCACCTATGATTCCACAATAATACCCTTAGTAAATCATTACATGCACTAGAAACCATCGAAATTAACTAAAATAATGCTTAGATCAAGCTAGTAACACTAGTTTTCTAGTCTAAACTCTAAGTGACCAACTTGATTCCAAACTTTTATGAAACACACCTTAAAAATTATAATCAAGTTTTTTAACAAATATATTCTCAATTATATCATTAACTACTCATTAATCAAATAATAAGTCCTCAAAATAAGACTAAACAAGCATAGATAATGAAACTTAGGTGCATAAATGCACCTAAGATCACTCAGTCAACCAATGCCAACTAAGTACCTCATGTTTAGTAATCATACTAAACTTCTACAGCTTGCAGATCATAGTACAAGTTTTCACCATTAATGTGTGTGTCGTGTGGAGCAGCCATAGATAGGATATATAGGGTAAGCTGTTAATATTCGGAGTTGTTCCTACTCTCCCTTTATTGTTAGACTAATTTATATTTTGTATTGCAGAGATTGATTTATATATATTTACTTAGTGTTCCACTTTATAATCCTTTTTTTTTAAGCTCTTTTACTTACTTCATCTAGTTTTGGGTTATTTTGTTATATTAATATCGTTATTAAATTTATGTTCTATTTCTTTCTCATTTTCTCTTAATAGCCTATTACTCCCTATTTTGTATCATGGGTTGGCCTACCTACTGGTGGGATACAATATATACCATTAGGACCTAAGAAATTGGGTTATGTTTTCTTGGTAGCATAGCCTAGGTTCACCGATGTTTTTGGCACAAGAGCTAAGTGCCTAGTTGAGTCATGCGGATCAGTATGGAAATATTTGTATCCTATCATTTGGAGGCTATGGGCCATTCTTAGGAAATTCAATTTAATGATTCCTTGTCGCCTATTAGTACTTCTATGAAACTCTAAGTTATCCTTTGACTCCATTATTTCCCAAATAAATTGCATGATATTATCAATTAATGCAGATAAACTTCTATACGTGTTACCATTGTTTCAACTAACATCAGTCTAGGGAGTCAGAGATTTATATTACGGATCTTCAGTGCTAGAGTGTATGGTTCTAGCCTAAGCTCCAATAGAGTTTGGGACCATCTTAGTTTTTCAGGATTCAGTGTTAGTGTTTTAACTTGTTCTGATGATGATCAGCTGACAACAAGGGATAAGGTCACTAGGTCTTTATGGAAATATATAGCTATCATATGGCCTGCACAGTTTTGTCGTCAAGTGTATCAAAATGTGTAGGTGAGATGTGTACTAGTCATGACACTTGGCCCAATAAGATTTCTACCCTAATAATTATTCCACTATAAAAGAAAAACAATGCTTCTAAATTTAATGGTTTTCACCATACTGATTATACAAAGAGTGAAAGAGGAAAAAATTCATTCTTGCAACATTGGTCATGTTCCATTCTTTGTATGCTAAGAAAGAGTGTGTGTTCTTGAGTCAAGTCTTTGTTTGTAATTGAATTACTCAAGTTATAAGAGTAATGCCTTATTTTTCTTCTTAAGAGTACTTAGGTAGAGTTACCTGATTTTAATATTGATTAGTGTTAATAAATATTTAGGTATGTTCTTGGTAGAGTTGTCGAGGTAGTCTTGTAGTAGAGTTATTACAAGAAGGTGGAGCCTAGAGTTAGGTTCAAGGGAGCATGTAATCAAGATGTTAATTATATTGGATTGTTGAAGTGCTTCTAAGGGCAAGCCATGGTTTTCCTCCATTGAGCAAAGAGGTTTCCACATTAAATACTTGTGTTTTTAAATTCTAGCAAAGTTTTAGCTTTCTTATAGCTTTACTGTGTTATTACCAGTAATAGACTTTAAGGGACCTGGTTCGTCATAGTGTGGTGAAACCCTCACATTTCAACAATTGGGATCAGTACCAGGTTACTCTAAAAGGTTAACACTTAGAGAGATTTGGTTATCATGGTTAGAGTGATTTGGTTATCATGGCTACTCCACCTAATTTAGAAGATGGACAATCCACCACTAGACCACCTAGATTAAATAGGTAGTACTATGTGTGGTGGAAAACCAGAATGTTTGACTTTATTATGGATGAGGACAGTGAACTGATGGATATAATGCTTGATTGTCCTCCTGTTCTTATGAGAGAATTCAAAGTAGGAGATATAAAAAATATTATTGTCAAAAATAGGAGAGAGTTTCATGATGAAGATTAAAAAAAGTTGAGAATAATTACAAGGCAAAGAAACTGCTTGCCTTTGGCATAGGACCTGATGAGTATAAACTGATTTCTGCCTATGAAAAAGTTTAAGAAATCTAGAATTTCCTAAAGACAGCCCATGAGGGAACAACTGATTTGAAGGATCCTAATGTAGACATGCTGACTACTTAGTATGTAACCTTCATAAATGATTAGAGATAATTCATGAAATGCATACAAGATTTCATTCTATCACAAATGAGGTACGTTGCTTAGGAACTATTCCATTGTATAAGCAATTGAGAAAAACTCTAGGTTTTGTTCCTAATTCCCTGGAAAGCAAAGTAGTTGCTATTACTGATGAAAGAAATCTGAAGATTCTAACCATGGATGAGCTCATTTGTAATCTAAAGACTCATGAGCTTAAGAAGCTGCAAGGACAAGAGAAGAAGGAAACAAAAAGGGAAAAATCCATGGCACTGAAGACCTCAAAGTCCTATTCAAGGGAAGAAGACACTAATGTTGCCTATATTGAAAAAAGAATTGTTAGATTTATGAAGAAAAGTGGTCAATTTCATAGAATAGGAAGTAGCAGCAAAATCGAAGGCAATGTTGAGATTTTTCCCAAATTTGGAAGTCATGGGAATTTCATAAAGGGTTGTCTAATACACAAAATGTATTATTAGGAATATCTTAATACTGGAGTTAACAAAGGAAAGAAC
The DNA here is from genome assembly GCA_026120095.1 of Capsicum chinense. NCBI lineage: Eukaryota > Viridiplantae > Streptophyta > Magnoliopsida > Solanales > Solanaceae > Capsicum > Capsicum chinense. The sequence goes on along the minus strand of JAPEIP010000112.1, from coordinate 111,405 downwards.
AGGGACCAGGTCTCTGTAAAATTAAGAAGAAATGTTGCTGCTGATTATGCAGTAAGGCAGGATCTAGCAGTATGGGGAGATTACTCCAATGACTTATATAGCTAAGAAGGTTGAAGATATGTCCATACTGGCTATGGAAGAGTGTGAAGTTACCTATGATTCCTTGTCTACTCTCACAGAAAACACTAAAGATAAAGATAAAAATGACGTAACTCTCAATTACATTAAGGAAAACTTAGATAGCTACTCTGCTAGAAAGATAAAGAATCTAGAAAGTGTGTTCATTTATTTTGTATATGATCTGACTACTGATAAAAATGCTCTAGTAGAGATAGTAGAGAAAGTAGAGAATCAGGAGTTTGAATTAATTGATTCAACCCTCCATAAATCTGAAATAGACAAATAGTTTTCTATGTTGAAATCTGGTAACCTATGTTTATTGAGTCAATTGGAGAAAGTAAATGATTCTGATGATAAAGGCAAGAAAAAACTTTAAAGCTTCATATTGGAATTCAAAATAAATTGAGGGATTATCAAAAGCAGCTTATGACTGCCTTCCGTAAGAATGAAGAGATAGAAAGAACCTTGTCTATCTAAGGGAATAACTTAACAAATCACTAAAATAGACCACATCCTCACAAGTTCTTTCTAATCTAACTTGTCAAAATGTCAATAATGGTAAAGGTCTTAGATATCGGTACAAGACCTAATCTTTAGGGTCTCATGGGAAAGCTGTTCATTGTATTAGAGACAGGGTCCATAAGACTCTATGTGCTCATTGTGGAGGAGATGGACACTTTAAGAAAATATATCGGTATTGGCTTAAAGATAGAATGAGCAGTGCTAATTACATCCAGCAGAAGAGTTATTATCCTAAGGGTTTCATTCTCGTAAGAAATATGAAGAAAAATTCTCTACCCATATAGGCTAAGAAAGATTTTATCACACATTTGTCACAAAATTGGGAACTCAAACTCAAGTGGGTTTCCAAATCTAACAAATGACTATATTTATAGGTAGAAGGGGGATGGTAGACCCCACAAAGTTCCCTTGTATTTTAATCCTTGAGCGTATCAAGTGAAGTGTAATTCTGGCCCTAGAAGATTGAGAAGACACTTCCTAAGTGATTAGTATTTTAATCTTGTTGAATTTTCCTGAAAATGGCTTCCTATAGTGTAGTGAATTGACTTAGCTTTCCAACGATACCAATTTCATCCAAATCCGGCATTGAGTTAGGAAGTTATAGCTGTTTTACCAAGAGTAGTCGAAACCGCCCAGGTGGGACAGACAGTTTGACGGACCATCGAGTGTGCGATGGACCGTCGCCCAGATCATCCCAACCAAGGTTGTAACTCTCTTTTCGGCCCAAGTGAGATGGCAAGGATGACGGACTGTCAAGACTGCGATAGACCATCACCGCTGAGGTAGTATGGCCTCATCCTGGCCAATGTGCGACAGACTATCTGCCAAACCATCGAGTTTACGATAGACCATTGCTAAGACCATCACATCAAGGTAGTGCATTGTTTTTCTGACCGACGTATGATGGATAATCTGACAAACTATCAGGCTAGCAACAGATCGTCGCTTTGACCATCGTAGCCCTCGTTCAGTATTTTAAATCATTTTCTTTAAAAGGACTTTTTGGTCTTTCCACTCTTTTATCAACCATATAGATTCCAAACGAAGCAAATGACTTCATTCATCATCCATAACACAAGAGAGCTAGGGTTTCACCCTCAAGATCAAATCAAAAACTCTTCTCCATGAAATCCAAGAACTCACCATAGATTCTACAAATTGAGTTGAGATTTAAGTTCCCCAAGTTTAAGAGTTTCAAGACCCATCTCTCAAGAGTAAGAAGAAGAGTTTGAAGCAATCTTGTTTATCCAATTTCATAATCTAAGGTATGTGGGATTTTGAACAAGGGTGATCCTTTCATCTTTGTACCCAAAGGCTTAGTTAAACTATAATTTTCTGCAATCTATGAGATTTTACATGATGTTAAATTAGGATTTTTCACCCATTTCTATTGATTGCAATATCTTGATGTTTCCCGTGAATTGAAAGTCAAATAGCATGATTTTGTATGTTTTCTTAAGAAATTGAAGCTGGGTTTATACTCTATGTTGTTACTCCTTGAGAATTTAAGAGTTTCAATGTTCTTGAAATTGAAGTATGAGTACATTGATATTTTGAGACAAATTGCTCTAACTTCCAGCTTTCTACATGAATCATGAATCTATATGCTATCTATTATGCATTATGATGAGCTTTAACTTGAGTTTGAATTATGGATCATTAAACCCTACTTGAGACTTACAATTTTATGAACTATTATGCTATAAGCACCTATTATTTGAGTATTTTGAGATTAATGAGAAATGTTTTGACCGAATGGTCATAGAATTTTAAAATCCATTCTACCACATGAGATTATAGATTTGATTGTTTGGTTCTTATGAACCATGAGGTTATTTTGAAAGTTGATTTCCATGAGATGAGCGTGATAAACTAAAGGAAGTAGTATTTAGCACCAAGTTGGGTAAGTGACCACAATTTCTTACCCCAAAACTACGTGCCACTGTAGGTTTAATATTTTGGGCCTGAGGCTGAGATGATTGGGCCCGAGGATGAGATAAGTGATCATTGAATTAAGGTTTTCTCCTTAGCTAGAGTATGATGCTTCTCCCCAATGTAAGGTTTTTTCCTTAGGAGGATAATACATTGGACTCCTCGTAACTCATATGGTTTATGACGTTTTAAGAGAAACTCCATAAACTAAAGTATTTCCTATTGACATAGAATGTTTTCCCTAAAGCTTTGAGATGAGACATTTTCTAAAGTGAACAAATTTCTTTTGAGTATTTTCCAAAGACGAAAATAGTTTTCTCTACTAATAAGAGTTGATCATCAATTTTTAAACCAAAGTCATATGATTTTGAGTTCCATGTGTTTGAGTATAAAAGAGTTATAAGTTTTTGAGCAATAAAGAAGTTTTACCATCCTTGAGATATATGCATGAGTTAAAAGTATTGTTTAAAGCTTCCTTCATCCTATGAGTAATGAGAATAAGAGGAGAGCATAAATTTTAAAGCCAAAGTGTAATGACTCACGAGATTTGTGTTACATGCTTCATTCTACATGATTTATGAGCTTTACATTTTAGACTTATTCAAGCCATGTGAGTCATTCCTATTTGCATGTATGATTTAGTTAAAGAGTACTGATATTGTTTTATGTAAATACATACACCCCTATATACTTAGTACATTCTCAAGTACTGATCCACATATAGGTCTATATGCTACATTGTCTTATAAAGTAGGTTTAGGTGCTCAGTCCCAGCCTCGTTAGTGATTCTCGAGTACCTTCATCTATATTTCTATAGTGGTGAGAGTCCTCATGGTTTAAGGACCTATATTCAGACATTTCAGTATTCGAGTGCTTATGTTATTACTTTTAATTTAATTTGAGTCAGTTGGGGACTTGTCCCAATGGATCTTGAGGTCATGGAGTAGTAGAGGCATCGTCAGACTAGTTATCAGACTCTAGTTGTGTTGAGATTTTCAGTATTATGGTCGATAGGATCGAGTATTACCTTTTTATTTCCTTTTATTTGATATGATAGTGCCAGTGTTTTGTATATTCCTCCTTGAATGAGCTATTATGTGAAGTGATAGGCTCAAAGGGTTAGCTTAGGGCTACTTGTAACCCTAAGCACCTTGTGACATCCCAGGAGGTAATTTTGGGTCATTACAGGGGAATGCAGGGAGGACTGCCTATTTTATTTTTCTCAATACACTATAAGGTGGAGGTGCCACTTTGTGAAATAGTAAAAAGAGATATATTTAATGTGTAGGAAAGATTGGAAAATCATCTGATCAAGAAATTGAAGATGTGTACTATGTGAATGGGCTAAAGTGCAATCTTCTAAGTGTTTCTCAAATATTTGACAAAGGAAATAAGGTCAAATTTTTAGTTGATGGATGTATATATGGAAAGTTAACCTCAAGGCTAAGAAAATCAACAATATGTATGTAGCTGATTTGGAGTCGGTAGTTGATATGGAATTAACTTGCTTAAGTGTTTAAATTAAAGATGCTATTTTATGGCATAGAATGCTTGGACACGTTCTTCTTTACTGAACAATGATTTTAAGGGACCCAGTTCATGGCGTGACATATCTAAAATTTCTAGACTACAAGGTTTGTAATGCCTCTGCTAAGGGAAACTAAACCAAGTCTTCCTTTAAGCTGAAGAATTAGGAGAGTACTTCTAGACCTCAAGATATGCTACATAGAGATCTATGTGGACCTATTAATGTCCAAAGTAGAGGTGGAAAGAAGTATGTGTTTTTCATTATGGATGACTACTCAAGGTTCAACTGGTCAATGTTCTTGAGAACAAAGGATGAAACCTATGAAGTTCTGGTTACCTTTTCAAGGAAAATTCAAATAAAGCTAGATTGTAAGATTGCTCAGCTAGATTTTATAGTGTAACTAAATTTGAAAACTCCCAAGTTGTAGAATTTTGTGCTGAAAATAGAATAAGTCATAGCTTATTTTCTCCAAAGATTCCTCAGCAAAACGAAATAGTTGAAAGAAAAACTAGAACCCTCATAGATATTTCCAAGACCATGATAATTGATAGTGGACTTCCAACGATATTTTAGGCTAAAGCTATAAACACTGCTTGTTATGTGACAAATAGGTACTTGATTAGATCACTCTAGAACAAGACCCCATATGAGCTTGTGTTCATCAAAAATCCTAATCTTGACAACTTTAAATCTTTTGAGTGAAAAGGCTTTGTTCTAACTAATAGGAAGAATAATCTAGGAAAATTGACTCCAAGAGTGATGAAGCAGTATTTTTGGGCTATTCCTTTAAATAAAATGCATAAAGAGTATCCAACAAAAGAACTTTATATGTTGAAGAAAGTAGGCATGTGGTCTTTGATGAGTTAGAAAAGTTAATTAATCTATGTGATAGAGAAGAATAAGAGTTTGAAGAACTTATTACTGTTTAAAGAGATGATACTGCGGAAGATGATGTTCAAGAGATTAATGATGTAGATGAGATTAATAGGAGTGATAGTAATCCAAGATCTCAGTCACAAATCCCAACTCGAGTTGAAGAACAACATGAAAGATCCAGTCAAACTCCTCAAGGACCTAGTCCTAATGGAACTAGTCTCAGAAGGTCAAACTGGAGGCACATATCTTTTTATCTACTTGAGAATCTGACTACACCTTTGAAAATTGGAGATCAAATAAGAGCTTAATAATGAAATTACATGGCATTCTCTACATTCCTATCCAAAATTGAACCTAAAAAAATGAAAAAAGCTCTAAAAGAAATTGACTGGATCAATAAAAAGCAAGAAGAGCTTCAGCAACTTAAAAGAAGTAAAGTGTAGCACTTGGTCCCAGACCTGTTGATAGAGCAGTTATTGGGACTAAATGGACATACAAAAAAAGCAGGTTAAACTATGAAATATCAATAGAAATAAATAAAGGATGGTTGTTCAAGGGCATAAATAGGAGGAAGGAATCGATTATGATGAGATATTTTCCCTGTAGCAAGGATAAAGGCTATCAGGATTTTTATTTCCTTTTCTGTCTATATGAGGTTTGAAATCTTCAAAATAGATGTCAAAAGTCCATTTTAAAATGGAAACTTAAAGGAAGAGGTTAGTGTCAAACAATAACTAGTCATTGAAGATGCAGATTTTCCTCAGTATGTACTCAAATTAGACAATTCTTTCTATATGTTAAAGTAAGCTCCTAGGTCTTGGTATCAGCGACTTTAAAAGTTTCATTTCAAAAATGGCTTTAAAAGAGGGAAAATAGATAATACTTTCTTTTTAAAGTCTAGAGGTAGCAGCTTACTGGTTGATCAAATATATGTTGATGATATTATCTTTAAAGCTACTTCTAAATCCTTGTGTGAAGAGTTTGCAAAGCTAATTGGAGTAAATTCAAAATCAGCATGATGGGAGAAATGAGTTTCTTCCTAGGTTTGTAGATCAAGTGAACTTCTCAAGGGACAATATCTAACACCCGCATTTTTAGGCTAGACTTTGAAGCATCGTTCCTATGTGTGTTAGCTCTGATCCCATGCATTTCTCTTGAGTACATAGGTCATGATAATTATCCTAGTATGTGAAGTGCTTAGGAGTTGAATAATGTTCATAGAAATCACTTATAGAAAAGTTGAGCTAAGAACATTTGATTCGTCTAAAGTTTGATATTCAATTCTACAAGGGTCTACTTTGAACGTGTATAAATTTTTATATACATAGAATTTTTCAGTTCAAGACCCACGAAATTGTAGATAATTGAGTTAGCATTAAAACAATACCAAGTTTGCCTTCATCAAATACCCGAGTGAAAAGTTATGGCTTTTTTCGTGAGAGGGAGTAAGAGGTCTCAATAGCCCCACGCCGCGATGGCTATTCAACCTAACTAGGGATTGTGTCGTGAGGGCTGCTTAACCCAACTAGGGGATGTGCCACGATGGTGATTTCAATGGGAAAATAGGACAAGGCAAAGTTTAGTCCTTTTCCCTCCACCCCAGCCGTCCAAACATGATTTATAAATCAAAGAGAGTCATTATTTTCCCGTATTCCTCACAACAATTCATGTAAAAATCCTCCTCTTTCCCATAAACAAAGTTCAAGGTTTTCTCTCAAGAACACAAAGAATTCAAGCTTCAATTTTGAGATTCCTTTAAGAAATCTAAGAGTTCAAGCTTCTAAGTTAAATAGTTGTTCAAGAAATCTCAAGAATAAAGTTTCTTTCACAAAGTCATCATTCAAGTTCCAAGATTTAAGATTTCTTCACAATTCAAAAAAATTAAGGTATGTGGGGTTATGAATAAGGATACTTCTTTCATCTTTGTGCCCAAAACTAGTTTTAAAAGTTAAATTTACATGATTTTCATTCTAGGGGTCATGCCCAAATATCATTGTTTGAAGTTTATGAATTTACCATGTGATTTAAGTGTTGAATTGCATAACTCCTTTCATTGATTTATGCATGTGATTTAATTTCTTATGTTGAGAATTGAATTTCATTATCTTGACTAGAATTGTTAAAGTATTTCTATAATATTACTATTGAGCATAAAGTTTCTTATGAATTAACATGAGTTTAAAGCATGGGTCTTTGAGCCCTAAGTTTAAGTCTTGTCAAGAAGACTATGTTTCAAGAAATCTTTGATAAGCGTGTATTCAGACTTTTAAGAAAGAATTGATATTTTGATCATTAGCTAAGACATAAAAAAATAAACACATTTTAATTTAGATGGCTATTTAAAACAAACAGATGTAAAACTAGTTTTTATTATATACCCTTATGTTATTTTTATGGTGGATTTCCTACAAAATGAGCATAAAAGTAAAGGAGTAGTATTTAGCACCAAGTTGGGTAAGTGTCAAAGTTTGCATGCCCAAGAAATAAGAGGCAACATAGGTTCAGATTATTCCCATTTATATAGGTACACATACAGATTGTGATAACTTTGTTCAGGTCCTGCTTCGTAGCAAGAGTATGACAACTCTCCCCAACGTGAGATTTTCCCCATAGGGGAACTAAATAATGGACACTATGATAGCTCACATGGTGTATGTCGATTAGAAGAACCTCCCTAAGATAGAATAAAAGAACAACTTTTAGAAACTAAGTGTAAAGGCTCACACTATAAAGGTGAAAATTTTAGTCTTAGCCAGCATGATTTGAAAGTATATTAAACTTCAGTCCTACTCATTCCAATAATAGAAAGTATAGAAGTATAGTTTCTTGTTTTAGAACTAAGTGTTATGACCCACAAAGTTATTCTTAGGATTCATTACTCATGTTTATGCTTTCTACAACGTTTTTGTATTTAAGCCAAGGTGAGAATTTATACTTAGCATGCATTCTTTACAAGTTTATATGAAAATGAATTATTGTTTTAACTTATGCATCCACCCCCACATGCTTAGTACATTTAAAAAGTATTTATCCATATATATGTCTATGTGCTATATTGTTTACTAATGTAGGTACAAGTTGTAGCGTGCATATCATAATCAAATAGTTTGTAGTTTCCAGTCAGTAGGTGATGAGTCTTTTTAAGGGCTTGAGTCAGTCATAGTTTGAGTAGCCTTTTGTATTCTCTATTCAGTGGTATTGATTAGGGATAGAATGGGGTCACATCTCAATGACCTATAGTCAATACTAGTAGATGCTCCATAGAAAGTCAGTAGAGTTGATGTATTTGATTCCAGTCTTATTTGTACAATCAGAGTTGTAATTATTTTAATATAGTTTTATATTGATCAAATTTAGAAAAAGATTTATCTTCTAAATTTTTCTTCTAGATTTGTGTATTTTATTCAGTTGCTCATGAGTTATTCCAGTATAAGGGTTAGATTACGATCATTTGTAGTCCTAAGAACCGTGTGAAGTCCAGGGGGTAGTCTCAAGGCATTACAAACTTGGTATCAGTGTGTACGATTCAAGTGTCCTAGGGTTTTTATGAAGCCGTGTCTAGTAGAGTCTTGTGGAACGGCATGGAGACGTCTGCACTTTTCTTTGAGAAGCTACAGGACATTTAAGAAAAGTTTTCTTTCTTTCATACTCTAGATCGTGCAGTAAAGTTGCTCTTTTAGAAATTTTTGTCGATTTATATGTTACTCTATAATTCTTTATCTACATTTTTTTGAGATAACATAAGTACTAATCCCAATTTCTCCGAAGATGATCCTCTCAAATATACTATCAGTAACTTAAAAGTTAGACAAGGATCTTGAGAGGAGCTCTCTAGTGTGTTATAAGTCCCTTAAGTTGAGAGTTATGTCCTCAAACAGATGATTTATTTAGTTAAGACATAATATGTTATGTATTCAGGTTCCTTATTAACCTAGATTATGCTCATGAGAGGATATAATATCAAACTAGATTGTCCAATAGAGTTTGTATTCAAAGGATTTGCAACCTAGAGTGTTGTGATTTATAACTAGTAGAATATTCTTATAGTTAGAAGTATGGGTTTAGAAGTGTAGTGTCCACAAATCTGGGAAATGGAAATTGGTTGAAAGTATATAGATTAACATATACATACTATTGAGTTTCTGTGTAGGTAATCTATCCTTTTGTGTCAGCTTAGGGGTAACAAATGTGGTATAGGTTCCTTGGTTGAAGGTTGAGACGTAGTTATTAGTTAAGGTGAATTATTTCTTACTTGAAGTTGAAAAGACGTTATTGATGGTATTTATTCTGTTAGAAAAATATAGGTTATTAATAAAGTATTTGGTGGTTGAGTATTGTTAATTTAGTAGGTTTTCCTTGAGGTTACAAAAGGAGTTTGATTGAAAATTATAGAGCTATGAAAGTAATTTAGATGTATAAATTGGTAAATAGTCATAATGTATAGAAAGAGAAGTGTGTAATACCCCGCATGCTTCTAAGCTAGGAACTGAATAAGAATTCCTATGTATGAAATCTCCTATCCTGTGATGCATACTTGAGTACATGACTTACAATGAATATCCTAGTGATAGGATAGCTTATGACGCATTAAGCATGTTCATGAGTCACTTAAGGTAATACAAACTAAGAGTTTTTGAATCCATCAAGTTTTAATGTTCGATTTTGCAAGGGTTAATTTTGAACGAGTATAACTTGATGTTAATGTGGTATTTTGGCTAATTTAGACCAACCAAATTGTAGAGAATCAAATTAGCTTTCCAAATATACCAATTTCGCCTTAATCCAATACCCGAGCGAAAAGTTATGCCCATTTTCGTAAGAGACAGTAAGGATAGACGATTGGTTAGGCGCCGCCCAACCTAGCTTAGGCAATCACTTGGGCACCGCCTAAGTCAGTTCCAAGTGCCAAAAATACTCCGTTTTGAGTTATTTTATGGGTAATTAAGTCTTTTAACACTCCTTACACGTTCCTAAACTTAACCCTACAAAATGTATAGCTTCTAAACATATTACAACCCTATTATCATCTCAAACTCATCATCCAAGAGCAATAAAAGAGAAAAACAACTAGGGTTGTGTAACTAACCTTGAAGATCCAATTTCAAGCAAATTCCTCCGTCAATCATCAAGAATCTTCCTTCTAAGGTATGCGTGAGTTGATTTATGGATGGATCCCTTTCATCCATAAAGTTCAAAAACCCTCTTTTTCAAGATAAAGTATGATTTCTATATTTTGGTTGTTGATGATCATGTTGTTGATATTGGGTGATTCCCAAGATGGAATCTTTATATGTTTTTATGAATTCATGATATCATATGAGTTGGAAACATGTAAATTAGGTTGTTCATGATGTATAATTTGATGATTTCACCTATGCTTAAGATGTGAATTTAAGGTGTTTGATAAAATGCCTAAGAAACTAGAAATCATTTAATATAGCTAAATTGTGACTAAGTGAAGAATTCATGATATGCCCTTACGTTCCAATGACTTCTATGTTGATAATGTGCCTTGTAAATATTATTGGAATACTCATGAACTATTCTTATGAGATTATACTATGTTTACTTGCAAATCCTACTTATGAACAAGATGTATGATAACCATACAATCCACATGAACTTCCATGCTATTGGTATGTGTTGCCAATATGATTATGCAATGAACATGAGATTGTGCAAGTACTTCCATGTGATATGAAATCCTTTCCATGCAATACATTATTGATAACCATGATTAGTATGAGATCCCAACTTATGATATTATAAATTATGGACTCTACTCTTATGATCAAGTCAGTCATGTGTGTCAATTTCCTTCTATCGAGTCCTGGGGGTACTTGTACCCAAAAACTATAGTTGTGTGCCTAGCGCCATGTCATGTTTCACGATATCAAACTCAAGCTATGATTCCATAGACTTTAGTCAGTCATGTGACTCAGGAAAACCTTATGATCTTAGTAAGTTGTCAGATATCAGTAATATTCCACCAGTCAACGGAATTCAGTAAGATTAAGTCATGTACAGTTAGTTATTCATGTCCAGTCCCTCCAGATGGGAGTAGAGTTTATCATCGAGTGAACCCAAGGATGGAATCTCACCCGCCAGTTCCGGGTGGTGATTCTTAGAAGTCATCCTTGTGTTCCAGAACTACGTAGCTAGCGTAGGTTGAGACATCTTAACCTGTTAGATTAGGGTTGATGAGGTGTCTTACCCCGTTAGTTTAGGATTCCCACTGTTCTCATTGAGTACCCACCAAATAAGGGTTACTCACAGGCTATCCTTACCCATGGAACGGTATTGACACCCCTCCAATCGGGACAGAGATTAGACCCCAGCTTAGCCATAATGGCATACATGGGGCATGTTGGTTAAACACTACTTCCCACAGTTTCAGTATCAATCTTAGTAAAAAAACTCAGGGCGTTCTTCAGATTTTAGTATATACAGGACTGTCAGATACAGTCGTCCATGTTATTAGTTTAGTATCAGTCATGAAAGTTATTGGTAAACCATGTATTAGCTTACAGGTTATGCTATACATATTCACGGTCCCAGTTTCTATATATGTGTGTTTGCACTCCCACGTTCATATTAGTCAGTCAGTGTTGTTCATGCATAAAACACTTTATGTTTATCCTACCTTCCTCGTATACTCAGTACTCCAGTTGTGCTGACGCATTTGCGCTATGGTGCTTTCTTTTCATGTTACACCATAGGTTCCGAGACACGAGCTCTAGCCCAGTAGTAGCGGTAGCATTCCAGTCGCAGAGACACAACGAGTCCTCATTGATTCGAGGACAGTATGATTTGATTCATTTATTTATTTCTTCAGTTCAGTTTTACGAAGTTAGTTGGAGACATGTTCCTTCAACTCCTTATTCAGATAGTTTAGAGGCTTTCAAATTTATGTTCAGATTTACGTTCAGATTAAGTTATTTTGGGTATTTTCACCCATATGGTTTTTTTTAGGTAAACCTTATGGCCTACAGTTGTATGTATTTCACATTATTATATCATGATTTGTAGTATACAGGTACAAATATCAGTCATGGGTTAGCTTGTGGTCCCTCGGGGTCATGAGCATCGTGTAGCATTCCGGTTCAGCGAATCGGGGTGTTACAATGTGTTAAGGGATTTTAATAAAGTATACCATAGCATTATGATTGATTACTGTTGTATGGGGTTCTAGTGGACTAGTGTCGCTTGGTATTTTCTTTTATAGATTTAAAGCAAGAATCATACGTGAGGTTGTGCTGTTAACCATGCCTAGAACTAGACACTAGGTTTGAACATTAGATGATCATCAAGATGGAAATAATGATTGTTTGGTTAGTGATGCTTGTTATATGGAAGTGATCTTGTAGGATTGAACAGTATATGCAAGAGTTTAAGTCCATTTATTTGGAATTAAGTATGATGTTTTATGTGTGATTTAGAGGTGTACCCAAGGTGATAAAGGGGTTGCATTATTTTCTAATATTCATAAAGAGTATGTGTAAAGTAGTACCCTTGAGTTGCTAAACGGGAAGAGGGCTAGTTATATAGTATATGGTTTTCTTTGTAGCTAAGTTAAGGAGTTATGGATAGATAATGTTGAGCCTTTTAGTATGATTTTTATTCTCATTGTTTAGGGAAAAATATAAGTTTTGATATGTGATATTATTAGGCTATAATGGAAGTATTATGGTTCATTAAAGGTTTGGGGATGTCCGTCCATGTTAAGTGTTAAAATCTAAGTTTGAATCCTTTAAGATTGAGCTAATAGAAATAAGAGTTGAAGTTCTAGATGGTGTGAACTTCGGGTATGGTGATGCTGATACGCCCAAATTACAACTCTCGTTAGAAAGTGCAAGCGGTCGCTGTCAAATATAGAACCCAACTGGGTTGGGTATCGAATCCCACAGGGAATACTATGATCACTAAGTATTGCGATTATTATTAGACTGTTGATCGTTCGGTTCCAAGGTAAGGGGGTTTCAGTTTAGGTGCACAATAATATTATCAGTGTAACGATGAGATGATATGTGTAATAATATTTGATCACAGAGAATGATAAATTATGGTTATGTCCACCTTGTAGCTTCTACTTCTCTATTAATAATGAGTAATAAGGATTTTATACATACATGCACTTATAGAGAGATGTATTCTAATTCTAAATCTAAGTGTTTCTCATTCATCAAGGATTTATTCACCTTAGTTCTCTCGAATCCAAAGTGTACAACCAATCATACGAACTCTCTAAGAAGTTAATCCTGCTAAGGCATTAACGTGTAAAATAGAAATTTGAAACCCTATTTCTTGTGACACTCTCTTTTCCAAACAGTAACTTTTCTATCGAACAAGTTATTGGTATAATGGCGCATTCCGTATGTTTGCAACCACGAGAATTCAATCAAAATGAAGAGAGTAATGATATAAGTGGATTAACATATCATAAATTCAAAAACCCATAGCAATAGAGAGTATACTACAAGGCTTTCATAACCCTGACAAATAAACTTAGCTACTCATGAATAAAACGGAAATCACAATAGAAATATTCATCATACCAGAACTTAGAATGATCTTGGTGGTAAAGATAAATAGCAAAAATAAGAGAGAAAAGCATTTCTCTCTCTCTCCGTCCTCAAGCTAAGCCGCTTTTTCTTATTTTCAAAATAATACAGAATGTCAATAATCTCTAAAAATTAAGCCATAAGGCTTTTAATAACATCCATCTCTAATAAATTGCTACTGGATCCTTAACTATTTAAAAATATTGAGTTTGCCCGGGAAAAAGTTCTCATACATCACATTCAGTCCAAAAGCTGCTTTTCTTTTTATGTGAAGTTTCCTTTGCTGTCCACAGGTCCCCAAAGTGCTGTAATCTTCCTCATTAGTACCTGAAAAGCATGCTAATCACATAGGTCAGCTCACTTAACTAAAAATAGACTAAAAGTGCAAGAATTATGTGTTTTATCCT
>JAPEIP010000112.1:71016-86257 GCA_026120095.1 Capsicum chinense | reverse complement strand
AGGCCTTTACAATAACATTTACCAACCATTCAGACTTATTAGACCATCTCCCTAGTTCAAAACACTATTAACATATGACTAGTAATTTGTATTTGACATTTTCACAAACACCTTGAGGGAATATACTTACCAATATCAAAATCAAAGTACAAATCATCAAGTTTAGGGTTAATCATGACCTATTTTTTAAAACACAATTAAAAAACACCCACATGTGCAAACCATCAACAAAAACAAGTATAAACAAGAGTAAACAATATCATCACTATGCAACAAAACCCTCAATATTTGTTTTGAAAGCCACCATTTATGAATAAAATCAATGTTTAAAATACATGAAATTTGAGATATAATTATGAGGGGAGAGTCACATTCCTTATACAAAAATATTCACAGAGAGATTATTGGTCTTCAAACCCCTAAATGGCCTCCGAGATAACCCTAGCCCTAATCTTTTTAGAGAACTTTTTAGAGAGTGATTTGGAACGTTTTGATCTTGTCCAAGTGAAGAATATAGTGCCAGGAAATATTATAATTCATGGGTCATAAGTGTTTAGGGGTGAGAAATGTCTAAAATATTTGTAGCTTAAAATATGAAAGACACATATGGGAGGGTATGACTCACCCCTTGACCCGTACCTTAAGGTACCGATGGTACCCTTAATCGAACCCTAAACCTCCCTTTGGACCCCCATGTAGATCAATATATGACCAGTCATGTCCGAGTAGTATATTAATATGTAGGTAGTACCCATCTTAGTTACCTTGGTCAAAATCATCAAGATCATAATTAAGACACCATATGACTTGAAAACATACCACTCGTACACTATTATACGATTGGTATGAAGCTTAGTTATACCTTTGGCAGAAACCAAGCCAAACATACTACCCAAGATATGATAGAGTACTTTTTATTGTATGTTGTCCAAAATCTCTGACTTAGGCAATTTTCTAAAGGACCAAAGACAAGGTGTTTCAGCACTACAGTAGGAACAATTTGTGAAAAATAGGATGAGGTTGGGGCTGATCAATATAACTTAATCTACTAGATGAATCAATTTTTCTTCCTAAAAATGGCTATGATCAGGAGATAGGTATCCTCGGTAGAATATGTATTTGTTGGTCTAACTTAGTATCATACCTTTGTAGGTATAAATCATTAGGATTAACTTTTGAGGAGGAAAAATGTGACATGCACATAGTTGAGGATTCTCTCAAGAAATAGAGGGACCTTGTCCAATCTCTTAAGTTAGTATCATGAATTTGCATTTTTATTCTATCAAAAAAAATCCACATCCACTCTCTCTCTTTATGTCGAAAAATTATCCAATTCAAAAAGGAAGGATGAGTTACCCTAAAACTAAAATTGATAGCATCTTATTCTCACAAAAACTCTTTATTGTGCTAATTTTTTCCTCTAAATATTGTTGTACCCACTCCTTCTCTTGTTAAAAGGAATAATCTAACCAAAAATTGCATTTTTGAGAAAAAGACATCTAAATGGCTACAAATTCCCCATTTTTGTATCTTTCAGAGGATTCTAAGCTGAGTCTTAGTAAAACCCTCTCTCAAATCCTCTTGTAAAATACCTTTCTTATTTCAAAAGACAAATTCCTTTTTCACCCAATTTGTTGGTGAAGAATCATCCTTTAATCCTCATAATATTTCTAGAAGAATATTTATGGATGATAGGGTTATTGAAAATCTTATTATATTGTTGAATATCCCAAGAAAAATTGTATTTTATCCTATGGAACAAAATGTCAGTAAGATAACAAGAAATGATGAAAAGGAGAATCAAAGTTTTGTGGAGAAGCAGCAAACTTCTGAAGGACCTAGTTTAAAAAAAGAATGATTGAAGAAGAACCAATCAATTGTTTTAAAAATGGAAATTAGAAAAGGAAAGAAAGGTTGTGTCTATTGAAGTGAGGAACAGGTTCTTGAAAAATCAAAAGGTACTAACTAGGAGAATCTTTGACTCAAATATGTTAACAAAACCAAGTATGATAAAATTAGTGAAGCTGGTTAAAAATCAAGGATGGCTTCATTGTTTTGATGGACCCATTCCCACTGTTTTTAATGTGGTTGTCAAAGAATTCTATTCCACATTGTATTTTTCTAAAGAAAGACTAAAGATGTCTATTGTAGTTCATGGGAAGAAGATAAATCTAAATGTTATATCACTGGGGAGAATTTTATAGGTTTCTGTTAGTAGTGTGTAGACTATCTCAAAGAAGCAACCATCGATAGAGTTCATGGAAAACTCATTAAAGGTTAAAGAAAAGTTTGTGGCTGCAGTGAATAAGAAATGACCCAAAGGTGATATCCAATTAATCTTTAATTTTGTTAAAAAAGTATTTATGCCTAGGTCACAAAAAAGGAATACTACTTCAGGTGCAGATTTGTATGTGATGGACAATCTTAGCAATTTTGATTACATTTGTTTACCTACCTTATTTATAGAGCATATGCATAAGGTTGTTCATGATAAAAATGAAAAACACAACATTCCTTATTGATATTGGTTGAACAATGTGTTTGATCAGTTTGGTATTATTACTGAGAATGGAACTGGAATTCTGCTACAACTATCTGGTATGAAGACTCTAGTCAAAACTTAGTGTGTGAAAAAAATAAAGCAACAAATCTCTCAAGGTGAGCTCAACAAGATAATTGAGGAGTTGAATTTCAACATAGCTGCTAAGAATGAAGAGACCAGTAAATTCCAAGTGACAATTTTGGATCTTTCAAAAAAGTATCTAAGTTTCTCTGAAGAGCTTATTAGAACTGAGAATGTTGAACTAAAGAAGAGAGTTTCCACTTTGATTGATGAGGTTCTTAGCTTGAATGCAAAGATAAGGTATCTAACCTAGGAATTATTACACTATCATGCAATAAAGGATAATAACTTGGCTCTACTTCTCCAAACCCTCTTATCAAGTCCTTTATATGTTAATCTTTCTTGATTCCTTTGGCTTCATTTTCTGTGGAAAATTTAAATTATACATTGCATTGATACTTACCTTTTTCATATGAATGAATCCCAGTTTGAGTGTTTCATCTATCTTTTCCTTGATTTCAAAGTTGTTCTTCATTTCAGTGTTGCCCAGTGACCATGAGTCTACTAACTTATGCTTATTTTACTTTTATAACTTTTCAGTGATGCTGAAAAGAGTAATCTGAATTCAGGTGGCAGTGACCAGGTGTATGTTTTATGATGTATGATGGACTAAGGACCAGGTGCAAACGTGTTGAATTTTTGTAAAGCCTAATAACATGGCATAATGATGGAGGGGAAGGACTTTACCCAACTATTATGGCATATTAATAGTGTGAAGCATGGTTTATAATGATAGAGGAACATTTATTAACCATAGTAGTAATCACTCTTAATGAATAGGGTGAAGGAATTTGATGTTACATGTTCTATTGTTTGTCATCATCAAAATTAGGAAAAATTTTTATGAAGATCAATTGATAACAAGGAACTAGTTCTCTGGGTCTTCATGGAAATATATAGGTGTCACATGGTCTGCAAAATTTTTTCCTTTAGTGTAACAAACTGCGCAGGTGAGATATGTACAAGTCAGGATATTTGGCCCAATTAGATTTCTACCCTAATCATTATTCCACTATAAAAGAAAAAGAATGCTTCTAAATTAAGTAGTTTTCACCATCCTAATTATTCAAAGAGTGAAAGAGGCAAAAACTTATTTTTGCTACATTTCTCAAGTTACATTCTTTGTATATTGAAATAGTGTTTTTTTCATAAGAAGAGTCTTTGTTTATAATTGAATTACTCAAGTTATAATATTAATGCCTTCTACTTTTCATGAGAGTACTTAGATAGAGTTACCGGAGTTTAATATTAGTTAGAGTTAATTAGTATGAGGTGTGTTCTTAGAAAAGTTGTCAATGTAGCTTATATTAGATTTCTTACTGGAAGGTAGATCCTAGAGTTAGGTTCATTGGATTCTGTAATCAAACAGTTGATTATAGTGGATTGTTGAAGTTCTTCTAAGGTCAAGTCATGGTTTTCCTCCATTGAGAAAGAAGGTTTCCAAGTTAATTACATATGTTTTTAAATTTCTGCAAAGTATTAGCCTCCTTATAGGTTTACTGTGTTATGGCCTATGACTGACTATAAGGGACCCGGTCCCTCATAGTGTGGTGCAATCCCATGTTTCAACAGTTAGGGATTCTATGTCCTTTTATGGATACTTCACAGTCAGTGATAGTTCTTGGTATATCAAGTGGTATTTAGGCCATAGTTTTGTTTGTTTGTTTTTAGTAGGGCTCTTTATTAGTTTCATATTATGATATTAGTTTTCTTGAGGTGTGTATACATACTACCATGTTATTTTCTATAGACCATGAGTTAGTGTGGGGATTTATTAAAGAGTTAGATTTACCACTCTGATTAACATCAAATCATTTGATAGTAGTTTGATATTTTGTTATTCAAGTTTTTGATCATGTGAATTCAATAGAGAGGGAATGTCTTGAAACATATTGAGGTAGCACTAAGAGGCCATATTAGGCATATAATTTTAGTGGTATTTTATTTAGAGGTAAGAATCCTCCCATGAGGTTAACATTACTTATATCTATTAGGTTCGTACAGATAACACCTTAGAGAATAGGTGGCTCTCATATAGTCATGGTTGTCATGATAGATCGAGTTCTATTAAGGAATATCAGAGTATTTGATTTAGATCTTAAGGTTGTGGTGGTCATTCAGGGTCAATGGGTCGAGTTCATCTGAGAGCTCCTAGGGAATGTTTTGATTATAGTAAGATTACTCATTAGTATACACAGTGCCCCAAGCATGATTTAGTCATCCACTTGGAGTGAGTTTTTGTGTCTCATAAGATTAGTGATTTAAGGGTTTGTATGACTATAGAGAGATCGGTCACTAGTCCAAAAAATGTCTCTAACATGGTATTATTAGGTAGTCAATGTATCTGGATTAGTCTTCTAGGGATATGTCTCATTCTGGCAGAGATAGTTCACTTAGTATTTTAGTTGGTCGATGTCAGATCGAGGAAGAATACATTTAGATTCATACATATTTGGGTAGTTTAAGGGCTATGACTTTAGATTTCATTATTGTAGGTGCATTTTTCATTTGATATCTTTTATTTTCTATTGATTTGAGTTGGGGTTATCATACCAATCACTAGTTTTATGGCTTAAAATTCCTATATGGGTTGTTCTAAGCGTTTACATAGACTGGGCCATATATGACTACCCCTTAAAATAATTTATTTTAGTGTGGACTAGTGGACTTGAATGGTAATTCTGTTGGAGCGTAGCATTTGGGTTAATGTCCCTTTTCCTTTTATATTTGGCATTGCTATGATCTTAGAGTGATACTCGTTATGATTTTTATTTTTGTTCCACATGCACCTTATATTATTGTTAATAGTGTTATTATTTTAAGATTGTTTGGTCCTCCGATGTAGATACTAAACTAGTTTTATGTATCTAGAATCTTTTTCCTTTCAAATCTTATTCGTTTAGCTTAAATGATTACCTTGGTGGTTGGTTTCCTTTCTAGTTTTATATAGCTAGTATCTCATTCCTTGTAAATCTTATTCGTTTAGCTTGAATGACTACCTTGGTGGTTGGTTTCCCTTCTCTATTGGTAATATTAGATTGATTGTTTAGTAGGTTATGATAGTGTATCTAGGTTAGGCATTTCATGGTTTTGTTTATGATCATAGCACGTGTAATTTTTTTTATCACTCGCTTGAAATATTGACAAGTTTGAGGCATATAATCCTGATTAGGCTATTTCATCTCTTGATAGTAGCATTGAATTTTGGTGTTGGTATTAAGTTGGCTGATCCATTTTTTCTAGGATGTGGTTCATGGTATAG
Organism: Capsicum chinense; assembly: GCA_026120095.1. Taxonomy (NCBI): domain Eukaryota; kingdom Viridiplantae; phylum Streptophyta; class Magnoliopsida; order Solanales; family Solanaceae; genus Capsicum; species Capsicum chinense. The sequence goes on along the minus strand of JAPEIP010000112.1, from coordinate 80,372 downwards.
TTTGGTTGATATTCGTTTATAAGGGTGAATTCAAAAATTTCTCATTTCGATACCTATTCAGACTAATATAACCTTATGGAATACTTCTACTTGGTGATATATGTTTGTGTATTAGTTTACAATAACCAAAGAAGGTCTATTTTAGGAGTCATTATTCTTTTTCATGGATTGAGTATTGGTTTGACCGGATCCAGGCAATTATCATATTATTCTGATTTCTTAGAGATTTGGCTACCATTGGTACTCTTTATAGCCTTAGTGAGTTTTTTTCTATGCCTTTATGTGTTAAACGTTCAACGCATATGGATTTTATTACTTGTTCTCTAGCCTGTGATTTTCCTCAATTGTGATTGTGTTCTTTAGTGACATTTCAATTTCAACCCTTGTGGGGACAACTGGATATATGCTTAGTTTTTAATAGGAAAATTGATTTGGAAATTTGATCGCTAAGAGGACTTAATAACTCTAGTTATTGTTTTTAACTCTTTTGAATGACACATTAGTGGTTTTGATAAATTTTGATTAGTTAACACTTACTTATCAACAAGATCAATTTGTATTGTTGAGATCATTTAGTTCACTTTATCATCGAGATAATAGTTATGGATTCCCTAACTTGATGCATCCCCATTTTAAGGTTTTGGTTTAGTTAAGAATTCATTTAATGGTTAACTAGGCTTACACTGGCTTAGTTTTTGTGAGTCAGGGTCTTTGACTTTGATAGATGCTCGAAAGATTGTCTGCTTCCTTATGAAATTGGTTTCTACATATTATAACCTTGATTGTTATTTTTCCTTTAGAAATTTTTTTGTCTATTCAGCAGGAGAAGTGTATTCTAGTTGGGATTTGGATACACATATTTTGTATGGCATTCTATAGTGGATAGTTTGATTTTGAGAGAGTATTCTTTGGACTCATAAATTTTGGTTTTTAAGGTCATTTGGACTAGTTAGTGGCTTGGTAGAGATCACAGAAATTAGTCATCACTATTTGAGTATTCAGGTTGACCTTATAGAGCATTATTAATATGCTAGTCCATATGTATTGTTGGTATATCAACTTCAATCATTAAAAATTAGTGTGATGTGATTACACGAGAAGAACTCAGATGATGCTTGAGATATTCTGTGTAGTTCAGAGTGCACATAAATTTTGGGAAGGGAAGAAAATGTTAGACTTTGAGCTTTGACTTAGTTGATTAGTTTCAATATTGGTAATATTTGTAAGCAGATTTATTATTTTTAGGACATAAACACAACACAAAAGATGAAATTAGTTGGGTTATTTTCTTGATTTCTATGTGTTTTTCAGTATTTCATGCCTTCCTAATTAACTACATGTCATTTATGACTTATCAGGACCATCGGTTTGGTTTTCGATATTTCATTTATGTTTTAAGCACATTTTTCTATTTTGAAGGTTTTAAAGTTGGGAAGTTAGTCTCAGACCAAAACATCTAGTAAATGATTTAAATTAAATTTCAACCGATCCATTAGTTTGAACGATCTTAGGCTAGCTGGACCCTTGATCTGGGTTTTGATGCTTTTAGACTCATATTTAGCTATTAGTTAGAGGATAGTTAAAATAACTCATTGGGTTTGGGACCCATATTTTGTTGAATGGCCTCTATTATAATTTATATTAATTCTATTGAGTCTGAAATTTTGTTCTTAATACGGTAGCATTATTCGTTTTAGTCCATGTGTGTCTATAGGGGCTCATAGCACCCAACAAAAATTGGGTGCTCTTAGCACTTATTCAATGTTACCATAGCATCCAAGAGTGAAACCTAGGTGAGGGAAAGGACTTGGTCTTGTATCACACATGGTGCTTGGGCGACTCTATTGGCACCTAGGCGATAACGCCTTAGCGACCAAATAGGCACCTAAGCAACATAGTTGATGGGTTTTTATGTTTTTTTCCCTACGACCCTAATCATTTTGTCTCTATTTCCAAACTCTCTTGGATGTCACTTAAGCTCCTAAATCAGTTGGGGAACATCTATTTAAGGCCGAGGATATTACGGGAACATCAAGACAACCTTTGTCTCACCCTAACGTCATAAGTTATGAGCTTTCCTTCTTGATTTCAATACTTTTTATTCTTGAAATCCTCTAAGGTTTGTGCTATTTTTGAGAAGCTATTGAGTTTAAATTTTGAGCAGATATGCCTTAAATCACGAGGGACCTAATGATGGTTCAAATTTTGAGATTTGTGTCTGGATCTTAGAAGCCCATTATTGATCAAATTTTTAACTTATAATATAATAATATAGCTATCATGTAACTGATATTAACATATAAATTGTGATTTTTATAATGTGACATCATTTTCAAGATCATTGGTAATAGATGAGTGATTCCTAGATGGTTTGAGATTGTGGTTCAACTACTAGATAGGTTTTGGTCTACTTTTTTCTATTAGATTGTGTATTGTGTAGATTTCACTCTAAGTAGGGATTATAGAAGGTTTTACCTAGAAATATCATGACTTGACGTATTTATTGCATTTAGAATAGAAGTGTGACCCTAACATTAGCATAGAATACCCATTATTGTTATATGATCCTATTGCATTTGATTATTGACATAAGGATCCTATGGCATAAGACTTGCCTTATTACTTAGTGAATTGGAAAATATTCCCCTATTAGATCCTCCCAGTCGCTTTATGCCATGTTTATGTTATTGTTCTAATTATGGTTCCAATATCTATTTAAGTTATATATTATTGGGTCGAGGTGGTTGTGATACCATTCGGACACTAGGTTACTATTTTATCTTCTAAAAGGATGTGGTTGCATTATATAGATTCTTGGAAAGCTACAATTGTATTATTTGGTCACTAGTGATGGTATATATGTATTTAAACGTATTTACAATGATTTAGGTTCACGATTCAAGTTAAAACCTCATTTTTCTTACTATTTTCTAAAAAATGATTTATTCCCACTTTCCTAAATTTGTATTGATTCTTTGAAAATGGAAGTCATGGAAACGACATCATTGAGTTATAATATTTTTATCTAATCATACTATTTTGGAAATTAGAAAGAGGTTGATTCTAGTCCATTATTGATCCATTATTTATGCCACTACTTACTGACTTGGGTTGAGGGAGATTCTGATCAATTTTACACAATTATAATATTTTTGTCCCAGATTTAATCTCGTGCAAGGTATTATAGATTCATACTTGTTTAGTATCTGTTTAATTTTTTGAATTCATTATATTCTTATTTCTCTTTTGTATTAAATGGAGTAGATTTGATCTAGTAGTTATTGGATATCCGGGTTTCTGACCAAGCAATAAATGCAAAAAACTAGAGTCTCCTTTGGTTTCCTCTATCTGGGGACCACCTACCGAAAGAGGTGATATTTATAGATCCTGTCTTATGAGCCGGTGAGCCAAAGAAAATGTATCTCAATCTGTTTAACCTTATGTGCTAGGGATTGACTTTTGATTTGAATTTTTGGATCTAGATTTAAAATGTACTAGTATTTCATTTATTATGAATTCATATTTGCATAGATTGAGATTGTTTGGAGGCTCTTAAGAAGGATAAAATTTTGATTTATTATTCAGTCTGTTTAAAGGTAAATTTAGATTTTCTTAGACTCTTTTATTATGTATATATGTATTATCTTTGTATAAAAGGGTGTAATGGTTATATAGGGTCTTATATAGGTTAGGTTACTGGAATCTATATGGGTATTGCATATTATAAAGGGATTAAAATTAACTAATTGACTGTTCGGGGCTTAGTTTCTGGATTATGTGACAATTATGATATAATTTCTTAGTGATTTAGTAGTTAGTGCCTTGATTTACTTATTATCATGGAGATGTCATGGAGTTTTGATACACATTTATAAGTCATAAAAACCAATCATGCTTCTATTGCTAATTCAAGTTCATAAGTAAATATGTGAATTTCACATAATATCTAAGATCATAAAATCAAACTTAAATCTTAACTATGTTGTAATATCTTATAGTCTGTGATCAATAGATCAAACCATGGCAATCATGATAAGAGCCTTAAAATCAGATAAATTATATATCCCTTAATCATAGTACTTGAAATATTTGGGTAAAACTATGGAAATCAAAAAAAAATTAAGGATATCTTGAATAAATTAGCATGGCCTTAAGAGTATATAAATAGTCATTAAAACAAGTTTATGAATTTAAATATGTCATGAAGAATATAATTTAATCTTGAAATTACAATTGGGCAAAATCCTAGTTGATGGAAATTCATGAAATTGTGTGTTGAAAACTATAATTTGCACATGAGGATTAAAAGAAATCCCCATTGAACACCCACATACCTTAAATTATAAATTTCTTGAAAGAAACATTGAGTTTGGAGCCCTTGGGTGGAATTATAGGAGAAACCTGTAATGACCCTAGAGGTCATTTTCTGCATTTCTATGTATTTTCATTGTTTATACCTTTAATATTGATGCTCCAAGATATTTATGAATTGGTGGAGCTGATAGTTTAGTTATCGAGTAGTTTGTTTGGTTTTCAGAGCAAATTCCTTATTTTGAAGTCCTCATTTTTAAGAATTGACTATTAGGTAAACACTTCTATCTAGTAAATTCCTATGCAAATTCTGACAGTTCTTTTAGCTCCAAAAATTCCAATTTAGGCTAGGGAACCTTTGAATTCACCAAGGCTTCCGGACTCATTTTGGGCTATTGGGTAGAAATTGATAAAAATAACCCTTAGGTATGATGCCCAATTTTTGTCTAAACAACCTTGGATGGAAATTTTGAATATTCCATTGAGTCTAAATTATTAAATTTTATATGGTAGCATAGTTTTTTATATGAATCCTTAATGGTCGATAGAAATATAGGAAATTTTTAAGTTTTAGCATTTATTCATTGCATCCTTTTAAATGGACAATTGGCCACTTTAGAGGGAAACTAGTCACTTTAGCCACCTTAGCTTGCCCATTGAGCCATTTTAGCAGTACTCTGATGAATAAAAATTATGTCTCTTTAACGGTATACTAGGTTGTAAGACCCCCTACTTTTCTTAGTCCATTTTAGCTTCTAGTGTGTCAAGGGTCAACTTTAAAAAAATAAATAACTCTTGATACGTATACAATTTTCCAGATATAGACCCACCAAATGGTGATAACTAAATTATCTTTCCTATGATACCAATTTCACTTAAATTTGATACTTGGTTGAGAAATTATGGCGTTTTTATTGAAAAAGTAGATCACCACGATAGAACCGCATCGTGGTAGAGGCCAAATTTGCAATTTTCCATTTTCCTGTAAAAAATCATAATTAAGTTGTGTCGTAGGTAAGCCTAAAATCGTGTTCGTCCCTTTCGTGTATCTCAACATGATGTGATAGTATCGTGCCAAAATTCTGAAAGGAACAGTCCCTGCATCGCAGTGGAATGCTATAATACCTCGTATTTCTACCTGGCTTAAAATCATCCCAAGAATATTAGAAACTTAGTTTGGAAGATGAATCCACTTTTGTACACTTGGAAATTTTAAAATTCTTACTTTTTGTCATGTGGAAAATTCAATAAGCTTTCAATCAATATAAGATTCTCCTAAATCTGATAACCGGGTAAAAAGTATGACTATTTTAAGTTTTCGTCATAAAACAACACCATATTAGTCAGTGGCGCGCCACGCCATAAAAGAAAATGGCATTTGTCAAATTTCAGAAGGGGTACGTGATAGTCGTGCGTCGCGCCAAACTTTCAGGTCACAAATAAAGTGGCAATGCGATGGCTCTACATCGTGCCATCCCCCAATTTCTCAGTTGTCAAATTCCAGTGACATGGCGCGATTGCACCGCGTCGCGCCAGGGGTCCAGGTTGAGAAATTTTCATAAATTTAAAAGACGCATCCAGGGCTAAAAGGGTCAATTTCCCACCCCTATTTAAACCCAATAACATATGATTTAGCCATTCTTTACCCACAAATACTAGTTTCTCTTAATTTTCTCTCAAGAAAAAACCAGGGTTTCATTTGGGGATTCAATTTCAAGAAAATCTCTCATTCAATCTTCGCTAAATCAAGAACTAAGGTATGTGTTATATTGATTTATGGATTACTTTCATCCATAAAGCTCAAAAACCCTTATTTTAAATTATGAATCATTATTATTATGTTGTGGGTTGCTCAAGTTATGTGATGGTTGTTGTTTGATTCCCATGTTTGGATTCTTATTTGAAATTATGAAAACTACGTTAGCATATAAATTGAAATCCATGAATTTGGTGGTTTATGATTTGTAAAATTTGATGATTTCACCTATGCCTTAAGTTGTGCATGTAAGGTGTTTGATAAAATGCCTAAAGGGATAGAAATTACGCACTATAGCTAAATTGTAAACCAAATGACAATATATGGTTTAACCTTATGTTCATAATGACTTCCATGTTATTCTTATGTATTGAAATTGCTTGTGGGATTGCTCATGAGTTAGCCTTATGAAATTATTCTATGTACACATTTTATGTTATTCACGTACCAAGCTATGATAATCAAATGCCCATGAAATATCTCCAACTATTGTATTATGGATTGTTGATGTTGGTCATGTATTCAATAATGTCATATCTTGTCAGTTTCCTTCCATTGAGTCCTGGGGGTACTTGTACCTAAAAAATGTAGTTGTGTGCCTAGATTCAGTGTCATGTTTTTATGATATTCTCAGTCAAGCCATTGTCCATAGAACCCAGTCTGTCATATGACTCAGGAAAGCTCAGTAATTCAGTAATCTCAATAGTATTCCATCAGTTAACAAAACTCCATGAATTCAGTCTAGTCTAATTCATTTGATTATGTTCAATGTCTATTCAGATACGAGTAGGAATTACCATCGAGTGAACCAAAGGATGGGAACTCACCTGTTATATGTGGGTGTGATGTTTAGAAACAATCCTTGCATTCCAGAACTACGTAGCCAGTGTAGGTTGATACATTATAGCCTGTTATATGAGGGTAGATGAGGTGACTTAACTTGTTATATGAGGGTTCCCATCATTCACACTAGAGTTACCTGTTATATGAGGGTTACTCACAGATTGTCCTTACCAGTGGTGTGATATTGAAACCTTCCAATTGAGGTTACAAATTGGACCCCAACTCAGCCATAATGGCGTACTAGGGGCGCATATCGATTAGATGACTACTTCCCACAATTTCAGTTATAGAATTCAGGACTGTCAGATATAGTCAACTTAGAATAATATGGAACTCAGCTAGTTCCATCAGATTTAGGACTTTCAGATACAACAACTCATGTTATTAGTTACATTAGTCATCAGAACTCAAATTATCAGTCATGTAGTTATCAGTAAACTTATTTTAGCACGATCTCAGATATAGTTACTATGTGTTCATGCATGTATTCTCATGTTCATATTAATTAGTTAGCCAGTACTATTCATGCATATGAACCCCATGCATTTAGCCTGCCTTACATGCATACCAGTATATTCAAAGTACTGACACATTTGCGCTATGGTGTTTTATGACATAGATTCTGAAGCACTAGCTCCAGAGCATAAGTAGATTCTAGATATAAGCAGTCAGTAAGCAGTGAGTCCTTATCCTTCGAGGACATGATTATTTCTTTATTGTCTCATTAATTAGTTTATTAGTTGGAGTTAGTTGGGGACATGTCCCATTGTCTCTTTATTCAGACAGTTATATTTTAGAGGCTTTTCAACCCTACAGTATGTTTAGCAGTTTGTTATTGGGCATTTATACCCCATCCTAGATATTATATTTTATCAGATATTATCTTACAGTTTGAACTTTATGGCTTTTCAGTTCATGTTTCCACATTATAAAGTATATCATACAGTATACAGGCACAGATATTAGTCATGGGTTAGTTTGTGGTCCTTAGGGGTCATGAGCACCGTGTAGCATTTTGAGTACCAGATTCAGGGCATTACTAGTGCAAAATAGCACTCGTCCTTTTCCAGTGATGCAACGCGATTATACCGCATCGCACCACAGCCCAAAATGGCAATTGCCCCTTTTCTAGTAAGGCACCGCAATGGAGCCGTGTCATTGTAGGATACAAAATTGAGATTTCCAGTTCCGAATTAATTTTTCAAAGGGGCAACCTAGTCATTTCCCAAGCTCCCAAATTGGGAATAACAAGGTATTCAACCTATTTTAAGCATTATACGCTCATATTTTATCAAATTACTCTCTAAGAAACACTAGAACTTTAATTTTAAATCCTCAAGAAACCCAAATTCCATCATTCGTTTTCCAAGATAATCCAAAATTCAAGCTTTCCAAATCAAGAACTTCAAGAATAAATTTTAAAAAGCACAAATAGGAACTCAAAGTTCAAGCTTCTTTATCCATTCATTAATTAAGGTATTTGGGATTATGAACAAGGATAATCCTTTTATCCTTGTGCCCAAGATTAGTTTTAAAGTTGAATTTTATATGAAATTATATGATATTCAGTCTAGGGCTTATACCTACTCATTACTATTTTAAGATTATGAGATTACAAGTGAATTAGATGTTGAATTACATGACTACTTTAATATTTTTATGTGTTAGGGCAACCATCTAGCGACAGTCCCACTTTAGAAGAATAAGGATTTAGCAGCAGCGAGAATTTATGACTTTATGAGAATGAATCCGCCTGATTTCTTTAGGTCAATAGCAGGTGAGGACCTTTAGCGTTACTTAGATGAGGTGAGAAAGATCACCCAGGTTATGCATGTTACTTAGGAGAAGAGTGTAGGGTTGGCATCTTATAGGATAAAGTATATGGCGTATGATTTGGTTATTATTTTAAAGAATAGTATAGATGAGAATGCAACTCCTATGAGTTGGCAGGTGTTTTAGGATGCATTTCTAGATAGGTTCTTTTCGTATGAAATAAAAGAAGCTATGATAGAGTAGTTTATGAACTTGAGGCAGGGCTCAATGACAGTGAAAGAGTACTACCTTAAGTGCAACCAGTGGTCTAAGTATGCCCCTGATACGATGGCTGACCCTAGGTCAAGTATGAGTAAGTTTTTTACTAGAGTATCTAGTTTGGTAGAACTGCCATACTTATTGGGGATACAGATCTAGCTAGACTGATGATTTATGCTCAATATATTAAGGCATAAAATATGTAATAGAGAGAGGGAGAAATACAAAGGCTAGAATCAGGCAGTTTGATTATGGCCAGATAAGGTTTGGAGGGGGAAATCATTTACAAATTTAGATTTGTTCATCTATGCCAGCACTATCTTAAACTAGTGCTCCTTCCCCCAGAGCTTGGCAGGAGCAGTAGGGTAACAATTCTATGTCCAGATCTCAGAATAGTGTGAGTAGAAATTCCAGT
>JAPEIP010000112.1:58891-70916 GCA_026120095.1 Capsicum chinense | reverse complement strand
GTCCAACGTGTCTCATTGAAAGGTGGAGCAGATTTAGGACTTTCAGATACAACAACTCATGTTATTAGTTACATTAGTCATCAGAACTCAAATTATCAGTCATGTAGTTATCAGTAAACTTATTTTAGCACGATCTCAGATATAGTTACTATGTGTTCATGCATGTATTCTCATGTTCATATTAATTAGTTAGCCAGTACTATTCATGCATATGAACCCCATGCATTTAGCCTGCCTTACATGCATACCAGTATATTCAAAGTACTGACACATTTGCGCTATGGTGTTTTATGACATAGATTCTGAAGCACTAGCTCCAGAGCATAAGTAGATTCTAGATATAAGCAGTCAGTAAGCAGTGAGTCCTTATCCTTCGAGGACATGATTATTTCTTTATTGTCTCATTAATTAGTTTATTAGTTGGAGTTAGTTGGGGACATGTCCCATTGTCTCTTTATTCAGACAGTTATATTTTAGAGGCTTTTCAACCCTACAGTATGTTTAGCAGTTTGTTATTGGGCATTTATACCCCATCCTAGATATTATATTTTATCAGATATTATCTTACAGTTTGAACTTTATGGCTTTTCAGTTCATGTTTCCACATTATAAAGTATATCATACAGTATACAGGCACAGATATTAGTCATGGGTTAGTTTGTGGTCCTTAGGGGTCATGAGCACCGTGTAGCATTTTGAGTACCAGATTCAGGGCATTACTAGTGCAAAATAGCACTCGTCCTTTTCCAGTGATGCAACGCGATTATACCGCATCGCACCACAGCCCAAAATGGCAATTGCCCCTTTTCTAGTAAGGCACCGCAATGGAGCCGTGTCATTGTAGGATACAAAATTGAGATTTCCAGTTCCGAATTAATTTTTCAAAGGGGCAACCTAGTCATTTCCCAAGCTCCCAAATTGGGAATAACAAGGTATTCAACCTATTTTAAGCATTATACGCTCATATTTTATCAAATTACTCTCTAAGAAACACTAGAACTTTAATTTTAAATCCTCAAGAAACCCAAATTCCATCATTCGTTTTCCAAGATAATCCAAAATTCAAGCTTTCCAAATCAAGAACTTCAAGAATAAATTTTAAAAAGCACAAATAGGAACTCAAAGTTCAAGCTTCTTTATCCATTCATTAATTAAGGTATTTGGGATTATGAACAAGGATAATCCTTTTATCCTTGTGCCCAAGATTAGTTTTAAAGTTGAATTTTATATGAAATTATATGATATTCAGTCTAGGGCTTATACCTACTCATTACTATTTTAAGATTATGAGATTACAAGTGAATTAGATGTTGAATTACATGACTACTTTAATATTTTTATGTGTTAGGGCAACCATCTAGCGACAGTCCCACTTTAGAAGAATAAGGATTTAGCAGCAGCGAGAATTTATGACTTTATGAGAATGAATCCGCCTGATTTCTTTAGGTCAATAGCAGGTGAGGACCTTTAGCGTTACTTAGATGAGGTGAGAAAGATCACCCAGGTTATGCATGTTACTTAGGAGAAGAGTGTAGGGTTGGCATCTTATAGGATAAAGTATATGGCGTATGATTTGGTTATTATTTTAAAGAATAGTATAGATGAGAATGCAACTCCTATGAGTTGGCAGGTGTTTTAGGATGCATTTCTAGATAGGTTCTTTTCGTATGAAATAAAAGAAGCTATGATAGAGTAGTTTATGAACTTGAGGCAGGGCTCAATGACAGTGAAAGAGTACTACCTTAAGTGCAACCAGTGGTCTAAGTATGCCCCTGATACGATGGCTGACCCTAGGTCAAGTATGAGTAAGTTTTTTACTAGAGTATCTAGTTTGGTAGAACTGCCATACTTATTGGGGATACAGATCTAGCTAGACTGATGATTTATGCTCAATATATTAAGGCATAAAATATGTAATAGAGAGAGGGAGAAATACAAAGGCTAGAATCAGGCAGTTTGATTATGGCCAGATAAGGTTTGGAGGGGGAAATCATTTACAAATTTAGATTTGTTCATCTATGCCAGCACTATCTTAAACTAGTGCTCCTTCCCCCAGAGCTTGGCAGGAGCAGTAGGGTAACAATTCTATGTCCAGATCTCAGAATAGTGTGAGTAGAAATTCCAGTTATCCTTCATGTGCTAAGTGTGGTAAGAATTATCTTGGTGAGTGCTTTTTGGGTTAGAAAAGTTGTTATGGTTATGGTAAATTGGGTCACAAGATCAAAGAGAGTCCGCATACTAAGTAGGGAAATCGGGATGTTCATCCCCAGAATTAAGCAACTAGCGCACTAGCTCCTCTAGGTAGCCCAGTCCCTACTCAAGGCGGATTATCCAATACTAGTGGTGGTTAGTTCCAGAATCAATTTTATTCTTGACCATCTCTTAAGGAGCAGGAGAGTCACCAGATTTTGTTACTGGTATGGTTCATGTCTTTCATCTTGATGTTTTTGTGTTGTTCGATCCAGGGTCAAATCTCTTTTTTGTGACTTTACTAGTTGCAGTAAATATTGAAATAGGTCCTAAAAAGAATCCTAAGCCCTTCTTGGTTTCTACCCTAGTGGGTGAGCCAGTTGTGGCCGAATGAGTATATAGAAAGTGTCCTATTATTGTCCTTGATAAGATCATGCTAGCAGAATTAATAGAACTAGATATGGTTGACTTTGACCTTATTTTGGTCATAGATTGTCTCCATTCTTGTTATGCATCTATAGATTGTCGCACCTAAGTGGTGTAGTTTACGTTTCTAGATGAGCCAGTCTTTGAGTGGAAAGGTAATTCAGTGTCTACCAAGAGCTATTTCATATCCTATCTGAAAGCCAGAAAGTTAATATCATAAAGGTGTATCTATCATCCAGTTCAAGTCAAAGAAACTAAGTCTGAGGCTCCAACAGTTCAGTTAGTCCATGTAGTCAATAATTTTCCTAATGATTTGCCAGGGGTACCTCCCAATAAGGAAATAGAATTTAGTATTGACCTTCTTCCAGATACTCAACCCATCTCTATTCCACCACATCATATGGATCAAACCGAACATTAGGAGTTAAAAAAATATCTTAAAGACCTCTTTGATAAAGGTTTCATAAGTCCCAGTGTCTCTTCATGAGGCACTCCCATCCTATTCGTGCGAAAAAAAGATCGTTCTTTGTGAATGTGCATTGACAATCATCAGCAAAATAAAGTCACAATCAAAGACAAACACCTTTTTACTAGGATTAATGACTTATTCGACCAACTTCAAGGTGCAAGTTATTTGTCCAAGATAGAACTTAGATCCGGCTATCATCAGCTTAGAGTAGGGGAATGCGATATTCAAAAGATAGCTTTCAGAACCCGTGATGGTCATTTTGAGTTTATAGTCATATCCTTCGGGGTGACAAATGCCCAGTAACCTTCATGGACTTAATAAATCAAGTGTTCAAAAGGTATTTGGATATGTTTGTCTTAGTCTTTATCGATGATATTCTTGTCTACTTTCGTAGTGAGGATGACCATGCAAACCACCTTAGAAATGTGTTGCAAACTCTAAGGGATCACTAGTTTTTTTGCAAAATTCAGCAAATGTGAATTTTGGCTAAGATCAGTAGCTTTCCTTGGTCATATTATTTCTAGTGACGGAATTAGAGTTGATGCCCAAAGATAGAAGTAGTAAGAAACTAGCCTTGACCTATCTCTCTGTCAGATATCAGAAGTTTTTTGTGTTTAGCTGCCTATTATAGATGTATTATAGAGTGTTTTTCTCCTATTGTATCTCCTATGTCTAGATTAATACAGAAGAAAGTTAATTTTTAGTGGTCAGATTCTTGTGAGATGAGTTTTCAAGAGTTGAAGACTCGGCTCACTTCAGCTTCAGTTTTAGCGCTACCTGATGGTACTATTGTTTTGTTGTCTATTGTAATGCTTCTAGAATTGGTTTGGGTTGCGTTTTGATGCAGAGAGGTAAGGTTATAGCCTATACCTCTATACAACTTAAGTCACGAAAAGAACTACCCTACCCATGATCTTGAGTTGGCTACTGTTGTATTTGCATTGAAAACTATGAGGCACTATCTTTATGGGGTGCATGTTGATGTATTCATAGATCACAAAAGATTTCAATATGTATTTACTCTGAGAGAGTTGAATCTTCGTAAGTGGAGGTGCTTTGAATTGTTGAGGGATTATGATATTAGTTTGTTGTATCATTAGGGCAAGGCCAATATAGTGGCAGACGCCCTTAGCAGATTGTTTATAGGTAGTGTTGCTCATGTATAGAATGATAAAAGAGAATTAGTTTAAGATGTTCATCGGTTAGCTAGATTGGGTGTGAGGTTGGTTAACTTAGCTAAAGGGAATAATTGAGTTCAGAGTATTTCAGAATCATCTCTAGTTTCTGAAGTGAAAGAGAAGCAGGATAAGGATTCTAGTTTGGGCAAATTGTAGGGGTCAGTTAAAGACCAAATAGTAAAGGTTTATCCGAAGAGGGAGATGGTGTGTTGAGATACTAGAGCAGATTGTGTGTGCAATATTTTGATGATTTAAGGCAGCGGATTATGGCCTAAGCGCATGGTGCACGTTACTCTATTCATCTAAGAGCCACTAAGATGTACTGCGATTTACGGGAAGTCTATTGTTTGAATGATATAAAGAAAGATATTTCAACATTTGTAACCAAGTGTACAACTTGTCAATAGGTTAAGGTACAACACCAAAGACCTGGTGGCACTCTGCAGGAGTTTGGTATTCCCACTTTGAAGTGGGAAGAGGTGAACATAGACTTTGTGATAGGATTACCCAATTCACATGATCAACATGATTTGATTTAGGTTATTGTAGACAGATTGACCAAATCAGCCTATTTCTTGCCAGTTCACATGTCCTATATAGCTGAAGATTATATTAAGCCGTATGTAAAAGACTTGGTTAGATTACAGGGAATTCCCTTGTCCATCATTTCAGATGGGGGTATTCAGTTTACCTCTTAGTTTTGGAAAGCCTTTCAGAAGGGTGGTACCCAAGTTCATCTCAATTTTGCTTTTCATCCACAAACAGATGGTCAAGCAGAGAGGACCATTCAGACATTAAAGGATATATTAAGGGCATGTGTTCTTGATTTCAAAGGCAGTTGGGATGACTACTTGTCATTGATCGAGTTTGCCTACAATAACAGTTACAATTCTAGTATTCAGATGGCCTTGTTTGAGGCTCTATATGGGTGGGGATATAGATCACCCGTCGGTTGGTTTGAAATGGGTGAGGCCACTTTGATTAGCCCAAATATGTTGTTTGAAGCCATGGAGAAAGATCAGTTTATTTGGGAGAGATTGAAAGCAGCTCAGAGTCATCAGAAATCTTATGTAGACGTAAAAATGAGAGATCTTTTGTTTGAAGTAGATGATCTTGTGTATTTGAAGGTTTCACCTATGAAGGGAGTGAAGAGATTTAGTAAAAAATGAAAGCTTAGTCCCTGATATATGGGTCCCTACAGGAATTGAATCGTGTGGGTATGGTAGCGTATGAGCTTGAGCTACATGTAGACTTGTCATCAGTTCACCTAGTGTCCCATGTATCCTTATTGAAGAAGTGTATGGATGAGTTCTCTATTGTAGTCCCTCAAGAAAAGACAGACATTAAGAATATCCATTCGTACGAAGAACTGCCAGTAGGGATTTTTTTATTACTAGATCCGTAGACTAAGGAACAAAGAAGTTCCCTTGGTCAAAGTTCTGTGGCGAAATTAGTCAATTGAGGGTGCAACTTGGGAAGGTAAATCAGACAGAAGTACCAGTATCCTCACAAACTCCATAAATTAAAATTTAGCCTAAGGTAACAGTCTTCCTTAATTAAGTTCTTCTCTAGTCTTAGATTCAACCAAGTGATTATCTTCATGTCAGTTCATGCATTCGCAGATTAGTTCAATCGCTCAGTATGGTTTATATTCGGTCATGCAGTTTTGTTTCAGTTGCACATGCTAGTTTATAGCCTTAGTTCCTTAGTGTTCATAGTTTACTAGTCTCATTCGACAATGAATATTCCCAAGGGGGAGATATTGTAATACCCCATACTTTTCTTAGTCCCGTTTAGCTCCTAGTGTGTCAAGGGTTAACTTTTAAAAAATGTATAACTCTTGATACATGTAGAATTTTCCAGCTATAGACCCACCAAATGGTAGATAATTGAATTAGCTTTCCAATGATACCAATTTCTCTTAAATTCGATACTCGTTTGAGAAGTTATGGCACTTTTAGTGAACAACAGTAGAGAACCCCAATAGCACCGCATCACGGTAGAGGCCAAATTTGCAATTGCCCATTTTCCAGTGAAGCACCGCAATTATGCTGCATCGTAGTGAAGACCAAAATCCCATTTGTCCCTTTTCAGTAGCTCAGCATAATTTTCCAGTATCGCTATAAAATTATCAAAGGAATATTTCCCGCATCGCGGTGGAGAGCTAATTGGCACTCGTCCTTTTTCAGTGATGCAATCCAATTACGCCGTGTCGCGCCAGATCCAAAAATAGCAATTGTGCCTTTTTCCAATAAGCAACCGCGATGGCGCCGCATCATGGTGGGATATAAAATTAAGATATCTAGTTCCAAATTAATTTTTCAAAAGGGCAATCTAGTCATTTCCCAAGCCCCTAAATCGATAATATCAAGGAATTAAACCTATTCTAATCATTATATGCTCAAGTTTCATCAAATTACTCTCCAAGAATCCCTAGAACTTCAATTTCAAATCCTCAAGAAACCTAAATTCCACCATTTTTTCCAAGATAACCCAAAATTAAAGATTTTCAATTCAAGAACTTCAAGAATCAATCTTCAAGAGAACAAATAGGAACTCAAAATGCAAGATACTTCATCCATTCATTAATTAAGTTATGTGGAGTTATAAACAAGGATAATCCTTTCATCCTTATTCCCAAAATTAGTTTCAAAGTTGAATTTTATATTAAATTATATGAATTTTAGTCTAGCGTTTATACCCACTCATTACTATTTGAAGATTATGAAATTACAAGTGAATTAGATGTTGAATTGCATGTCTACTTTTTTATTTTTATGTGTTTGACATTATTTTTCAGATTTAGAATATAATTATCAATACTTTCATTACTAAGCATAAACTTTATGATAATTTGACATGAAATTGATGCATGGGTTACTAACCCTAGTTTGAATGTTGATATTCCAAGAAGATTATGCTTTTAAGCATCCCATGATTAGTTATATTCATATTTTGAACAAAGATTTGATGTTTAGATTTTAGTTTAGATATGAAATCCACTTTACAGATTTAACTACAGTCTACAGTAAACAGATTAACAAGAGGTTTTCATTGTCAACCCTTAAACTAGTTTTTAAAGTGGGTTTCCAACAAAATGAGCATACAAATTAAAGGGAGTATTATTTAGAACCAAGTTGGGTATGTTTACATGCCCCCAAACTATGAGCCAACATAGGTATAGATTATCAGATTATTCTCATTTCTATATGGATTACAGTTACAGATGTGATCACTTAGCTTAGGTTATACTCCTTGGCAAGAGTATAAAACCTCTTAAAAATATGAGGTTTTCCCATAATGAAACTAGATGTTGGACACTATGATAGCTCACATAGTATATGTTGGTGTAACACCCTGTGTTTTTTAGGCTAGAACTCAAACCGTCACTCCTAAGAATATAGACCCAAACCCAATTATTCCTTGTTAATATATGCATGATGATTAATTATCTAGTGTGGGTATAATGAATCGAGATCACAAATATCTCTTAAATTCCATCGACCATAACTTTTGGTATATAACGAGTTAGAGGTTTAGTGCGTAACCTCAGTTTTTAAAGTATTCCATCTGGGACATTATAATATGCTTGTATGACCTTGGTCTCATTACCTCATAATTCGTGCTTACGTAATGAAATTGGTGATGCCATGAAGCCATTTTCTATTGATTCTTATACGTGTCTTGTTGAGGGGTATTTCCTAAATGAGAAATTGCATACACTATTCCATCCCTAGTAACTCTAGGAATTTTAATTTATCAGTTAGTACTTCACATTTCTATATTAGTTATTTTATATTGGAATGTTCAAATGAGTTTTGAACTCCCAGCATGAATCAGTTCCTTAAAGTTAGTAAAGTCTAGTTAGCTCAGAAATCAGCTTCATGATAGACTTTGTAAAGTTTCAGCTCAGCTATATCCTTCATAAGCATACATGTCATGTATTCATTATTTCATACTTTTAGTGTTTTAATAATTTTCTACCCATCATTTGAGGATGATAGATTTCAAAGGGGAGACAATGTAACACCCTACATTTTTTGGGCTAAAATTCAAACGGTCGCTCTTATGCGTATAAACCCAAACCCAATTATTCCTTGTTAATATATGTAAGATGAAAAATTATGTAGTGTGTGAATACCTTATGATATGAATTGAGACCATAAATATCTCCTAACTAAGAGACAAGTTAAAAACGCTTTTATCAATTAAGTTTTAGTGAATGTCTCAACTTGGGTAAACTTCCATCGACCATAAATTCTTGTATATAAAGATTTAGAGGTCCTACTATATATCAAATAAAATTTCATCGACCATTTGGTTTTACCTTAATACGATATCGGAGCAAAAATTATGCTCATTTTACTCCACCATATCAGCCTGTCAATGGAGTGATGAATGAGCTGACGGGCCATCAACTATGGGATGACTTATCAACCCAAGTCATCAGACCTATGTATTAAAACATCAATTCTAGCATCCAAGTGATGACTTGGGGTGAGGGTTCGTCACCTAAATAATGACTTACCAGCCCAAGTCATTGCCCATGAAATTCAGCAATTCCCATTTGGATTCAGAGGGGTAGTTTGGTATTTTCCCTCACCTTTCATGACTTAAATAAATCATTATACTCTATTTAATAATAAAATATCAGTTTAAAATTACTGATAATCCTCTTCACTCTCAAGATCAAGGAGAAATTATGTTTTTCCGTTAAGGGAAGAATTCAAGCCTTTCAATCCCAGATTTCCCAAGAAAAAATGTCAAGATTAGGGTTTATCCCCAAGAATACAAGAATTAAATTCATCCTCTTCAAGAAATAAACCAAGAATTTAGTTCCATAATCCTAGAATCTCAAGAAAGCTTTCAAGATCATCTCCTAGGATTTCAAAGTCAAGTTTTCTACATCAAACAAGCCTATTAAGGTATGTGGAGTTATGAAAAAGGATACTCCTCTCATCCTTTTGCTTGAATTTACATGGTTTACAGTTTAGGGTTCATACCCAATTATCATTATTTGACGATCATGATGTTACAAGTGATTTAAATATTGAATTGCATGTCTATTTTTACATATTTATGAGTGTGATATGATTTAAAAAAAATTTCAATTGAGTTTTAAGCATGATATTTTGATTCTTGATTTCAGTATCTTGATATAGTTGAAGTATTTCAAGAAGTATAATGAGCATGATGTTTTATAATGAATTTTCATAAGATTAAAGCACGGGTTTTAACACCTAAGATTTAGTATTGATATTTTAAGAAGATTATGATTTTAAGCTTCTTCGATGATTGTTTACCAAGATTCAAGAAAGAAATTTATCTTTTAACCCTAAGCTAAGATAAGGAATCCATATTGTTCATATAGTTTGAGATTTAAAAAAAGAGAAGCATAATTTGTTTTCATTATAAACCCTTGTAATATTTTAAGGTGGATTTCCTAAAGTTCCGAGCAATAAATATGGGAGTAGTATTTAGAAACAAGTTGGGTATGATTCCAAGGTCTTATACCCCACAACTATGAGCCATCGTAGGTTTTAAGTGCCTATAGTAGGCTAAGTTAGTGATCACTTATGATAAGGTTCTATTCCGATGGCAATGTTAAAATAGCTCTCCCCAATGGGGGTAAGCATTGGACTCCATGATAGCTGACATGGTTTATGTCGATTAGAAGAAGCCCCCAATAGAAAGAGTAAAAGTATAGCTTAAGTGTTATGACTCACAAGGATTATCTATGCTTTGCATACTCATGCTTTATTAGTCTGACGTACATGTTTTAGCTAAGCCAAGGTGAGTTATTTACACTTTGCATGCATTATTGTAAAGTTTATGAATATATCCAGTTATTGTTCACTTTTGCATTCACCCCCACATGTTCAGTACATTCCAAAAGTAGCGATCCACATATACATATATGTGTTACATTATCTCATAATGTAGGTACTAGTTGTAGCACACACATCATAATCAGATAGCTTACAACTACCAATCAAAAGATGATGGATTATTTTTATTCAAGGACTCGAGTCAACTTTAGTTTGAGTAGTATGTTATTTTCTTTATTAAGTCATATTTTCTTGGGATAGTTGGGGGTCATGTCCCGACTACCTATAGTTAATACTAGTAGAGGCTTCATAGACAGTTAGTAGAGTTGATATATTAGATTCCAGTCTTGTTTTATATAATCAAAGTTTTAATTATTTCAATTTATCTCTGTATTGATCAAGTTTAGAAAAGATTTTTCTTTTGCATTTTTCTGTAGATTTATTTATTTCATTCAGTTACTCATGAGTTATGTTAGTACATCGGTTAGCTTGGGATTAGTTATGATCCTAATCACCATGTAATGACTAGGGGGTAGTCTCGGGTAATTACAAACTTGGTATCAGAGCCCAAAGTTCAAGTGTCCTAGGGTGCCTATGAAGTTGTGTCTAGTAGAGTCTTGCGGAATGGTACAAAGATGTCTATACTTTTCTTCGAGAGGCTACATGGCATTTAAGAAATATTTTCCTTCTTTGTGCTTTAGATCGTGCTGTAAAGTTGTTCTCTTAGAAACTTCTATCGATTCATGTGTTACTCTATAATTCTCCATCCATGTTATATTATTGAGATAACATGATTAGTAGTTCCATTTCCTTCCAAGATAACACTCTCAAATTTACTTTCAGTAACTTCAAGAGTCATACAAGGGGCTTGAGAGGAGCTCTCTAGTGTGTTATGAGTTCCTCAAATTTAAAGTTATTTTCCTCATTCTCATGAGTCATTTAGTTAAGACAGAGTAAGATATGTATTCAGATTTATCATTAACCCTTCAATGCGGATAGTGCTTATTAGAGAAGATAATGTGAATATACATTGTTATGTAGAGTTTGCATTTGAGGGATATTGCAATCTAGAGTGTTATGATTTATAAGTAGTAGAACCTTCTTATAATTGGAAGTATGGGTATAAAAGTGTAGTGACAAGAAAGGTGGTGATGGTGATTTATGGAATGTACATAGATGCACTTTTGCATACGATTGAGTTAGTAGAGAGGTGATATGTTCTTGTGTGTTAGTTTATTAGAAGATAGAGAAGGATTTGTTAGTTAAGGTGAATTTATATTTTCTTAAAGTATGAAAGGATTTATTGATAGTATTTGTTGTGTTAGAAATTATAGGTTATGGATGAAAGTATTGGGTGGTGCAGTATTTTGAAATTAGGATTATAGAGCTAAGAAAGATATTTAGGTGTATGGCTGGGTGAATAGTCATAATATGTAGAAGAAGGATGCATTTATAGATTTTAATAAGGTATGTCACAGGATTATGATTGATTGTTGTTGTTATGAGGTTCTAGTGTACTAGTGTTCCTTGATGCTTTGTTTTATATCTTCCAAGTGTGAATAGTATGTGAGGTTGGGTTGTAAATCATGTTTAGCACTAGATGTTAAGTTTGAACAGTAGATGATCATCAAAGTGGAAGTAATGATGGCGTAGTTTGTGATGCTAGTTATATGGGAGTGATCTAGTAGGCTTGAACAGTGTATGAAAGAGTGTAAGTTTACGTATACAAAATTAAGTATGATGTAGAGGTATGATGCAATATCAACCAACAACAACAAGAGTTCGGATTTCAACCAACACCCACAAGAACTACAACTTTTAGTTTCGGTTTTTAGCTTACAACACAATTGATAGTTTTCGGTTTTAAGTCACAATCCGAGAATAACAAGAGAAGCAACAATGCTAGTGAATCGAAACAAGCCCCACACGGCTTC
>JAPEIP010000112.1:9650-29774 GCA_026120095.1 Capsicum chinense | reverse complement strand
GTTGATATAAGAGAAAAGACAACTTACATGAATATATAGCATGAATGACTGATCATGATTTCTTGGATGACATGACTGAAAACTGAGCATATCATACTGTACATGCATATCTGATGCATGGGTAGCTGATTTATGAATGTAGGACTGAGTGTTTCGATAAACTGAGTTTCTCAAACTGAAAATGCATATCTGATGCTTAACTTATAAGTTAAATCCATGCATATATTATGCATGATTATATGATTGACATGATACGTGAATGCATGAATGAAAGTACTGATAAGTTGACAATGCATATCTGATGCGTGAATACATAACTGAAATAACTCACGAACATACAGCTAAACATGCAATGGTAAAGGCACTAAGATTGAACTGAAACATGAGAACATGACTGATTCTACTACGTGACATATGGACTGAACATCATGAACTGAACCTCTTAATACTTGACTTACAGCTGAGGTCTAACTTGAAGGTCAACTTATGAGTACCCTCTATTCTAGATTGAATTCGTTATACAAGGAGAGATTGAAGGATCCAAGACTCAGACTTAAGAGAAAGTTTGGTATCTCCCCCTTGGGACGCTATGTCCCTCTAAGAATGCTTACCTTACGGAGATACTGGGTGATACAGAAGGCATCTACAAACTAGATTATAACTAAACTTTGGGAGTCAGAAACAAAGAATGATGCATGAGATGAACTAAACTTGCAACTAATAGGAGGTTCTACCTTGAAATAGTTACATTCTCTGAGATTTTTGATACCATGAATAGATGCAAGGATGAGAAAACAAGCTATACAAATCTAACTGCTCACTTGCACGACATGAATACTGAAAGAAGGGAAACTGTTCCTAAAAGATCTCATAGCCTCCTGCACATAAGTGTGGTGCACAACACACGCATGTACAAGACTCTACTAGATGTGGCTTTCAGACTTCCTAGGACTCTATTGAACCTTAGTCTCTGATACCAAGTTTGTAACACCTCAATTTTCTAAATCAGAATGCTACACGATGCTCATGACCCCGAAGGACCACAAGCTAAATCATGACTGATATCTGTACCGTATACTACATAATATATCATAAATGCAGAAACATGAACATGAAAAGCCATAAGGTTCAAACTGAATAAACGTCTGATAATAAAATATCTGAAAAAAGTACAACAATACCAAAACAAGTCATAAATATTGAAAATAATGAGATTTTAATATCTAATCTGACTTCTAGTCTGAAAGCCCCTAATTGAACTGAATGAGAAATTGAATGAATATGTCTCCAACTAACTCCATCTAGCAACTGAATAGTAAATATAGCAATAATCATATCATCCTCAAATGA
This sequence comes from Capsicum chinense, assembly GCA_026120095.1. Lineage (NCBI taxonomy): Eukaryota > Viridiplantae > Streptophyta > Magnoliopsida > Solanales > Solanaceae > Capsicum > Capsicum chinense. The sequence goes on along the minus strand of JAPEIP010000112.1, from coordinate 28,424 downwards.
AAAGGACTCACTGCAAACTCTGAACACTGGAATGCTACTGCTGATCTGGAGCTCATGCCTCTAAACCTATGGTGTAACAAAAGAGAAAGAACCATAGCACAAATGCATCAGTACATCTAAATGTACTGAGTATACGAGTGAGGTAGGCTAAATGCAAAGGGTTATATGCATGAACAATGCTAACTAATATGAACATGAGAATACATACATGCATAAACAACTATAACTGAACTCGTGATGATGCTGACTACTGAGTCTGAATACTGATGACATGACTTTACTATTACGGAGGTACTGAATAGATTATTGACTATCTCTGATAGTTAAAATTATGAAGAACTAGTTTGAATAATTATGTCTAACAGTCCTTAAACTGAATACTGGTAATGTGAGCTATTACAACTGATATAGCTGATATAACTATAATTATCGGACTAATCGATATAAATGATACTGACCGACTGTATCTGATAGTCTAAGTTCTGATGGAACTTTCTAAGTTTTGTTCTACATGGAGTAACTAAATCTGAGATCAGTCCTATCTAGCGGGTGATCATGAGTATACTCATAATAAGGATGATTTGACTTAGTCTAAGATCAGTGCTATCTAGTGGGTGATCTTTAGATGTAATGATTCTGGTACTGATTAATCATAGTTGAGATCAGTCCTTACTAATGGGTGATCTTGAAGTCTATTTACAATGATAAGCATTGATTGTATCTAACAGTACTGAATCTGTACTACTAAACTGAGTTGATTGTGTCTGAAAGCCCTGATTCTGTAACTGAAATTGTGGGATGTGTTCATTAACCGACATGCTCTAAGCTAAGCTGACTGGGGTCCAATCTCTACCCTAAGTGGAAGAGTGTCAGTATCGCACCACCAGTAAAGATATCTGCTAAGGAGTCAGTCCTAATCTAACAGGTGACTCTTGGGATCAGTCCTATATGTACAAATGTGCTAGCGGGTCACCCCTAAGTATGTCAGTCCTATCTTACGGGTGACATCTCGTACCTACGCTGGTAATGTAGTTTTGGAACTTAGGAATTTTTCTAGGGATCTCAATCCTATTCTAGCCGGTGAGCCCACATCCCGAGGTTCTCTTCGTGCTGAATCCTACTCCCATCTAAAAGACACTGAACTGAATAACTGGACTGAACTAAATAACTTAACTGAACTGATTTGCTGAACTGATACTGATTAAGTGAACTGATACTAGTGGTATTGTTTAGTGGAGCTAAAACTGAGTTTACTGGATTCCGATGACGGATGGAATATAATGAGTTATGAGGACTGATTAAGAGTACTGAAGTTACTGAGATTTACTGTGATTACTAAGGTTACTGAGCACTGATATTACTAAGAATACTGAACTACTGAGATTACTGAGTTTTCCTGAGTCACATGACTGATAAATTTCTATAGATCATGGCTTGACTAAGAGTATCATGAAAACTTGACATGGATCTAACCACATAGCTATATTTTTAGGGTAAAGTACCCCCAGGAATCGAAGGAAGGAAACTGACACACATGACTGACTTGATCATAAGAGTAAAGTCCATAATCCACAATATCATAAATAAGGGATTTCATACTAAGCATGGTTCTCAACAATCTATTTCATGGAAGGGAATTTCATCATCTTGTACATGAGTGGATTTTGCAAGTAAGCATAGCATGATTCCATAAGACTAGTTCATGAGTAATCTAACAGTGTTCACAAGACACATTATCAACAAGGATGATATTGAATCATAGAGGCCTATGATGAATCCTTCACTTAGTCACAATTTAGCTATAATGCATGATTTCTAGTCTCTTAGATATTTTATCAAACACCTTACATGCACTCTTTAAGGCATACTATTCACAAACTTACACCACTTTAATCCACCCAAATTCATGGGTTCCAACTATATGATCACAATCTTCCTAAAAGTCATCAAATTCCCACTCTATAACACAAACCACAAACAACAACACGAATATAACTATATCACCACAAAACATTCATGATTTTGTTATCAAATATTAATTCTTGAACTCCATGAATGAAAGGAATCCGTGGATGAACACTACGCATACCTTAATGGCAATGAAATTGTTGAAAGATTGGACCTTCAAGCTTGATTATACAACCCTAGTAGTTTTTCTCCTTCTTGTGCTCTTGGATAATGAACTTAAGATGTTAATAGGGTTGTAATGTGATTAGAAGCTATAAATTTCATGAGGATTGGGACATGTAAGGAGTGTTAAAAGACTTAATTATTCTCAAAATAACTCAAAAACTAAGTGTTTTTTGTGGCTGAAATCATAAGCGTGTGTTGCATACCTCATTACACATGCTAAGGTGTCTGCCGCACATCCTATCATATAATTTAAGGTGTGCGTCGCTCATGCTATCACACACTTGAGGGTGTGCATCGTACAACCTGTCACACACTTTTTCCAGTAGCCATGTGCAATTATTTATGCGTCGCACTCCTACTTTGCAGGCCATAATTTCTTGCTCGGGGGTTGGATTTTTATAAAATTGGAATCATTGGAAAGCTAATTCAATTCTCTACAATTTGGTAGGTCTAAATCTGCTAAAATTTCACATATAAATCAAGTTATCCTCGTTCTAAGGTCACTCTTATGGAATCACACACTAAAACTTGATGGATCCAAAAGTTATTAGCTTGCCTTACTCTGCGTAACTCACATGAGCATGCTTAACACATCATAATCTATCTTATCGCTAGTATACTCATTGTAAATCATGTACTCAAATATGAATCACAGGATATGAGGTTTCATACGTAAGAGAAATGATTCATTTCCTAGCTTGGAAACATACGGGGTATTATATTTTATTTATCTTATTTATCTTTATTTTTATTATTATTACATGATTTATTAATTGTATACCTTTTACTTGCATATTTCTAGTATTTATGACATTTCCTACCAAATTAGCCCATTGTTTAGAACTCCAGGTATAGTTTGGTTACCTATTGGTGGGATAAAGTAGGTACCATCATGACTTAGAAATTGGGTCATAAAAATGTTGTATTAAAGTGCTAGCTTTACTAGTATTATTAGCATAAGAGAAAGTGTATAGTAGAGTCCTAGGGATCAAAATAAAGATGTACATTTTTTTTATCTTCGGGAGGCTATGGAACATTTTTAGGAGATTGTCACTTACTTCACTCATATTGTAATAAGAGTCCTAGTTGAATCTAAAAAATCATTTGCTTTTAGTATTTCATAGATAGCTAGGATATGTGTTATCGCTACATAAGATGAGGACCCTGAATCCTCAACTATGATCCTACAAAGGTATGTGGATTATCTTTAGGTTTAGGACAAGTGAGATATAAAATCCTAATTAGAGACAAAGATACAGAGCCTTTACCAAAATTATTCCCACCCCCATGCAAAAGATTCCTCTACCCTAGCCGATAGTTGGACAGGGTCCAACCCAGGCTCTACAGGGGTCTATTTCTTTATAGTCAGGGATATATTGGTTCAACTCTGGTATTTATTTGTTGTGCACCGTATGATAGTGTCTCTATCTGTGGATCAGAAAGGCATTAAAGCAGTAGCACAACTAATAGTTATATCTCCCAAAGTTGAGAGTCCTCCAACGCTTGTATCTATTGATAGTTGCCCAACCAACTATGTATGTTGACGAAGAAAAGATGTTGGGTAGATACTTTATATTAACTTTACCTAGGCTTTCTAGTTCACAAAGCGAGGATACGTATGAGTTCTTTGTTGCTTATGAGGATAGACTTAAATATTTGTGCCTAGTTAGGAAACTTGGTGTTGATAACACTATCTTTTAGTTGGATTTGGCACCTCGACATTGTTTGGGAGGTTATCTTGATTCCAAAATTATTGGATCTCCTCCTATGACATAGAATCAGTTCTGTGAGGTTTTCTTAGAGAAGTATATGCCTCGTAGCCAAAGAAATTGTATGAAAGAATAGTTCGCAAGATTTGATCAAGGTTTCATGATTATTTTGGAGTATGAGGATCAATAGAATGAGTTATATAGTCATGCTACATCTATCTTATCAATCGAGTCTAAGCGAGTTTAGTGTTTTATTCGAGGATTGAGACTTTCTTTGTGTACGGCTACATGGTATTTATTATGGCTGGCAAGTCTTTTGAAGAGGTTTTTGATCATGCTCAAATTATGGAGGAGATGCATCTCAAGGCCCTATGGGGAAGCAATAATAAGCCATGATATCAATGTAGTATTTGTGAGAGCTGGAGTGACTCACAATTTAGAAGTATAGGTTCTAATAAGAGGTACCCTCCACATTTTCCATATAAGCATCAGGGTTAGCCTACTAGGCCTATTCATGACTCACTTCAAATTAATGATGAAACCAATTCTCGCTATAGTGATCATCTGAGATAGAGTAGTGGTCAACCTATGAGAGGTTCATCGTCTGGGTATTAAAGTCGAGGTTGTTATTTTGGGTTAGCTAGATCTTTTAAGTTCAATCTATTGATTGAGGCATATTATGATTGTGTGGAATTTTGACCATTTCTCTAAATAGTATCCTAGGCACGAGGCTATTATTTCGGCAGTAGAAAGTGTTTTGCTAATTATGTTGGTACCACTTCTAGCTGGTATACAGGGTCATCAAGGTGGTCCCCGAGGTGCTTATGGATGTTCTTAGGCAGGTATGCTAAGAGATCGATCAAATGTCCAACTAGGTGGCAAACCAAGTCAGTTGTATGTTATACCTAGTAGACCCGAGGTAGAGTCATCAGATGTTGTTATTATAGGTATGATTTCAGCGTACCATCAACCGAATTTTGCTTTATTTGACTTTAGATCCACTTATTCTTATGTATCTGCTAATTATTCCATGTGGTTAGAGTTATTTTGGGATTCTTTATCTATGTTGTTATGTGTATCTATTCCTATGGGTAATTCTTTAGTAATAGATTAATTTTATAGGTTATGTGTTTGACAATTTGAGATTTTGATACCCAGGCTAATCTTAATATGCTAGATATGGTGAATTCATATGTGATTCTGGGCATAAGCCGGTTATCCCCCTATCATGATGTCTTGGATATTTTTACCAAGACTATTATGTTAGTTATGCCCGGCATACCCCTAATTATATGGCAGACATCTATTAGTGTAACACCCAATATTTTTGCCTCCAAAAATTTCTTGACTTTTGTGTTCACTGTCCAAGTTATGAGTTAAGTGATGAGTCATGAAGACTTCTCATGAGTCGTAGGGTCCAAATCGTAGCCTGACTAGCTAGTTAGCCGATGTTTCTATCCTGAGTACAATATGAACCTTATGAGTCATGAAGACTCATTACGAGTTGTGGGCCTCAAGTCATAGGTAAACTAGTGAGGATTGCCCAAGTTTCTATTGATATCATGACTGGACCCTTACGAGTCATAATGTCTGATCATGAGTCATAGGGTGTGACTCATGACTAAACTATTAAGGGTTCCCAGATTCACTGCCCAGATTATGAGTCCATGCAATGACTACGCTTCTCTTCCTAAATTCTAATTAAGGGTACTTTTGTCATTTCCCTCAATTCTTAATTAAAACTCATGACCTAAAATACTCTAACGAATCTTGTAACACTTTATTACTCCATCATAAACTACTCTTTACTCTCTCAAATCCCCAAGCTAAGAACAACTAGGGTTTCTAAGGATTTGACTTCTAGAGCTCCAATTTATGATTTTCCTCAATAATTCTCAATACTTTCAGGCATGTATCTATTCCCTAAATCTTTTTTTTATTAAAAGTATATGTTTAAATTGTTATTCATATGATAAATTGATAGTTTTGGAAATTAGGTTGAGGGTCCTTAAATGCTATAGATGGAATTACTTTTCCCTTGACTTTTGTGAATTATTCATGAATTTAATTGATGGAATTTAAAATAATTGGGTGCAGTCATGATAAAATGGCCATAGCATCTCGTGGATTCCCCAAAATTGATTTGGTAAACTCATGGGGATGATGGATTCCCCAAACTTTATGGATTTTTGCAATTGAATTGGTAACAACCTTAACCCAACCTTACAAAATTAGCTTTGAAACATAAGTATATGCATATTGAAATTACTTTTGGAACTGCTGCATTGCATAAAAGGCTTATTAAACATAATGGTTTTAAATTAAACCTTAGGGACCATGGATTTCCCTAAGCTAATGAATAATTGAACCTAGGGGTTTGTGGATTCCCTATGTGGATGAAGAATTAGAACTTATAGGGCTGTGGACTCTCCCAAGTAATGATAAATGAAATGGCATAATGATATTAGCTTGCAAGCATATTTGTATGGCGATACCCACAATTTATACCTTAATGGATGATCATTGTTCAATTAATAAGAATGTGTGAATATTGTAATTGGTCTTAAAGGGGGTTGTGTAGCTAGACGTGAAAGTGGAGGTCTCAAGGGACTAATATAGGAAACTCATATTTGCTGCCATAAGGGTTGGTCTTAATGATAGTATGATTATTACACACGATAGATATATGTATCATTGATTATGTAGGGTCATGGTTCTCTGTACTTCTATGATATCTCCAGTTCGTACGGCTAACATGCACTAGGCCAGTCGAGTAAGGGAATAAACCCATATAGCCTATGGGTATTTTTATGATGGTCACTAATACACAGTACAAGTTAATGTTTTAACTCTCATACTGATCTTTGTTCCTGATCCCAACATATTATATATTTATATGATTCTATGCATATGGATTTTCAAAATTTTTGGAGTAATCGATCTTGGCAATATTTTATCCCTTTACTAAGTTACATACTAGCGCTCACCTTACTAACCATCCCTGGACGCTGTATCCCCATGCCATATAGGGTCAAACGATATTTCTATTTTCCTGTATAGTGATAGGTGATTTTGGTTCATTCAAAGATCTTTCTTGAAATGGTGAGGTTCCATTTTCTGGAAGTCCCTCATTTCATTTCCTTGTATTTACTTGTGTCCTAGACTATTTTTGAGGGTTTTTGGCCATAGTTAGGGGTGATTCCCTACTTTGGTTATTTTTTGGTTTCTTAGAGGCTTTTGTGAAAAACAGAGTGTGGTTGGATTGTGTTATGGATTCTTAGATCCCTCTTGGTTTAGATTTCTCTATCTTTATATAGGTTTGCAACTGAGCTCTGTCTTGTTATATGTTTATAGTCAAACCTATCTTGTTATATGTTCAAAATTCATCAGTTGCTAGTTATATTATGTTCTAATTGTATGGGATAAAAGGTCTAGTTTTGGTCCTCGGTGGACTTGAGATACCCGTCACAACTGGGCCCTTACTTGGGTCGTGACAAGCTTTGTATCAGAGATCTAGGTTCATGGTCATTGGGTGTTCACAAAGCCGTGTCAAGTATTGTCTCTTTTATTGGTGTGTAGTGCGCCACATATATAAGAGAGAGTCTATAAGGCAATTAGGAATGTTTCCCTTTCTTGTGATCTATTTTTTGTCTATAAAGTCTAAGGTATTGAAAACTCATCTAATCTCCATTTTCTCGCATTAAAGATCATGCCTCCATGAATATATGATGCTTATCAAGACTTCTCTATCCCACATGAGGACAATGTGGATGGAACTTGCCTTATTTATAGATTTTAGACCTAATTTATGGTCCTTGTATCTTATTATACTAATTCTCAAAGAGTTCTATTAGACCCTACTAGTCATCCTAGGGCCTCTTGGGTTGATGATATCCATGCCCCACCGCCCCAATGAGATATTTCTAATGTCGAGTTCCATCGATCTATTTATTTATTGATACAGTTGGTGACTTCTCAATCTTATTAGCCTGACCATTTTGGTTCAATTACTCAATCTTCTGAGGTTACTAGAGTTGACCAATTTATGAGGTTGAATCCTCTGACCCCTACAGAGTGATATGGAGAATAAATTAAGAGTGATATATGCCACTAACTCAGAAGGCATTGAATTTGTTGTATATGAGCTGAAGGATGTAGCATATCTGTGGTATGAAGAGTGGGAGCAGTCGAGGGGTGATGTTGTTTATCGGGCTAGGTGAGATGAGTGTTTTGTTTCTTTTCTTAATTATTTATTTCCTTAGGAGTTGAGAAAGGCTAAAGACGAGGAGTTTATGAAATGGAAGCAGAGAAGGATGAATGTGAAGGAGTATGCTTTGAAGTTCCATAAGTTGTCTTGTTATGCTTAGGAGTTAGTATCTAGAATGAGAGATAGAATGAGGAAGTTTGCTTCTGGTTTGTCTCCTGATTTAGTGCTAGAGTGTAAGGCTGCAATGTTTAACAATGACAGGATATCTCTGGACTTTTGGATATGCAATAGGTTGAAATAAAAAGAAGAAACAAGAAAAAATAGGAGAGAGGCAGAATAAAAAGTTTAGATATTTAGAGTAGAGTGGAGTCTAGCAGAATAGTAGCAGAGATGTTAAAAGTGGGACAAAAAAAGACTTGGGGAAATTCTAATTCTAATATAACAGCTAGTGCTCCTTATCCTAAGCTATCTGGTTATTGTTGCATTTAGGCTAATAGTCGATTTAACACCTAGGGTGGCAAGACTCAGGCTAGTGGAGCTAAGTTAGCTCATTCATATACTCCTTGTAGATTCTAAGGATAGTTAATCATGGTCAGTATGATAGCAAGATGAATAGGTGCTTTAATTGTGGTCAGCTAGGGCATTTCTAGTAACACTATCTAGCTAAGGTTGCTTCTAGAGCTAATAAGGTTTTGATTTATACTTCATCAACTGCTGCACCAAAGGGAGCTACTTCTTGTACCGACACTATTTAGAACCTTCTTTATGCTCGTTTTATCCATCAAGAATCTGAGGTATCTCTTGATGATGTTACTGGTACATTATAACTTCTCTCTCATTGACTTAGGCTCCATCTGTTCTTATGTGACCCCTTATGTGGCTGTTCATTTTGGTTTTGGTCCCGAGTGTATTTTTGATCCCTTCTCTATGTCTACAGTGTTGGGTTATTCTATCATCGCTAGAAAAGTCTATAAGGGTTTTGTGGTATCTATTTTTCATAAGGAGATATTGGTCGACGTGTTAGAGTTGAATATAGTGAATTTTGATGTTATATTAGGGATGGATTGGGTCCATTCATGCTATGCTTCTTTATATTATCGTACTCATATCGATTTCAAATTCCCTAATAAACTAATAATAAATTAGGATGGGGGTTCCTTAGTTTTTAAGGGAAGGTTGATGTCTTATTTAAGAGTAAGAAATTTGATTTCCAAGAGGTGTTTATATCATCTGGTTTGGATTAAAGATTCTAGTTCTGAGGCTCCCTCTTTATAATATGTCCCTGTTGTTAATGAGTTTCCCAAAGTGTTTCTTGATGATCTTTCTAGTATTTCACCCGATAGGTAAATAGACTTTGGGATTGATCTTTAATCAGATACTCATCCACTCTATATTTCTTTATATAGAGTGGCTCAGGTTGAGTTGAATGAATTTTAAGAGAAGTTAAAAGATCTTTTCTTAATAAGGGTTTCATTAGTGTCAGTGTTTCTCTGTTGCGTGCTCCCATCCTTTTAATGGGTAAGAATAATGTGTCCCTTTGAATAAGCATAAATTATCGACAGTTGAATAAGGTAAAAGTGAATAATGATTACCCTCCTATGATTGATGATCATTTTGACAAGCTTCAGGGTGCTAGATGTTTTTCTAAGATTGATCTTTTTTTGAATTATCTCCAATTTTAGATTAGGGAGGTGGATATCCCTAAGACTACTTACTGTACCTAGTATGGTCAATATGAGTTTATGGTTATGTCCTAGTTTAACTAATGCCCCGACAACATTTATGGATCTCATGAACTGGGTATTCAGACAGTTCTTAGATTTGTTCGTGATCACATTTATTGATGATGTCTTAGTATATTCTAAGAGTGAAGAGGATCATGTTGATCACCTCTAAGTAATGTTGCAGACTTTAAAAGATAAGAAATTATTTGCCAAGTTTTTGAAGTATGAGTATTGGTTGAATATTGTGACATTTTTGGGTCATGTTCTTACTAGTAAGTGGATCATGGTGGATCCACATAAAGTTGAGATGGTTAAGAAGTGGCCTAGACCCATGACTCCAACCAACATTTGGAGCTTCTCAGGCATAGCCAGGTATTTTAGGAGGTTTGTGGAGAGTTTTCTTCTATTCTTACTCAGAAGAAGGTTAAGTTCTTTTGGTTTGATTTGTGAGGGTAGTTTTGAGAAGTTAAAGGATAAGTTCACTTCTACTAGTTGACTTCTACTATGTTCTAACCCTCTTCGAGGGTACTAATAGTGTTTTTTTACTGTGACGCATCCAATGTGGGTTTGGGTTATGTTTTGATGCAGTATGGTAGGGTTGTCCCATATTCTTCTAGGTAGTTAAAAGGTCTATGAAAGAAATTATCTGAGACATGATCTAAGGTTGGAGGTCGTGGTAATTCTATTAAAGATTTTTTGTCACCACTTATATGGGTGCATGTTGACATTTATTAAAACCCTAAGATCTTATTATATGTGTTAACCTAGAAGGAGTTGAATCTCAGGCTATGGATATGGCTTGAGTTACTCAATGGTATGACTTGAGTCTCTACTACCATCCATGTAAGGCTAATGTTGTTTTTGATGCTCTTAACAGGCTGTCCATGCATAGCTTATCTTATGTGTATAAGGAGAAGCAGGGATTGGTGAATGATATTAATTGATTGGCTAATCTTATAGTTCACCTTTTGGAATCTAAGGATGGAGGTATAAATACACAAGAGGTAGTGAAGTCACCTCTTGGTGCTGAGGTGATGGACAATCAGGTTTTAGATAATATCTTAACGCAGGTTAAGGCGGATGATGGTCAACAATAGGTTATAGCTTTTGATATTAGTGGTGATGGTATATTGAGGTACTAAGGTGGATTGTGTGTTCCAAATTTTGATAGGCTGTGATAAAGGATTTTGACTGAGACTCATGAGTTGATGTATATAGTTCATCTGGTTTTGATAACTATGTACCATGACTTGAAGGAGGTTTATTGGTGGAACAACATGAAGAAAGATATGGCAAATTTTCTGGCATGGTGTATGGTGTTTCATAATGTGAATGTTGAGCACTTGAGGCCCAGTTAATTATCTCAAGAGATTGATTTTCCCATGTGGAAGTGGGACTTGATCAACATGGATTTTATTATTTGTCTTCTATGGTCTCAGAATCAACTTTATTCAATTTGGGTCATCGCAGATAGGATGACTAATTTAGCTCAAATTTTGCCTATGAGGACTACTCACTTTGGAGAAGATTATGCCAAATTGTTTATTCAGGAGATCATCAAATTGTATAGTTCTTGAGTTTCCATTATTTCCGATCGAGGTACACAATTCTCTTCTTGCTTATGGCATGTGTTTCAATAAGGCTTGGGAACACGAGTGAACCTTAGCACTGTATTTCACCCTCAGATGGATAGATAAGAAAAAATGATTTTTTAGACTTAGGAAGATTTGCTAAGGTCTTATGTTATTGATTTTAGAGGTAGTTGGGTGTATTATGTGCCTCTCATCTAGTTCACTTACAGTAATAGTTGTCACTCTAGTATTGGGTTGGCTTCTTTTAAGATCTTTATGGTAGGATGTATAGATATCCTATTGGGTGTTAGAGGTTGGTGATATAATATTGTTCAGTCTAGACATAGTTCACCAATCCATGGATAAGGTAAAAGGGATTAGGGATAGGCTTAAGATTTCTCAGATTCTCCAAAAGTCCTACAGAAATGTAAGGAGAAGAGAGTTGGATTTTGAGGTTGGCTATTAGATGTTCTTAAAGGTATCTTCCATGAAAGGAGTGATGGGATTTGGGAAGAAGGGGAAGCTCAATCCCCATTATGTGGGTTTGTTGTTTATTTTGAGGATTGTAGACAATGTTGCATATGAATTGGATTTGCCTTTTAGTTTAGGTTTTCTTCATCCAGTATTCTATGTATCGATATTTAATAACCGTGTGGGGGATCCTTATTTTGTTGTACCTACTGAGCGTGATGGTATTTAGGATTCCTTGTGGTATGATGACGTTCCAATTGAGATTTTTGATACGTAAGTTCATCATTTGAGGACTAATGATATAGCTTCGGTGAAGGTCCTTTGGAGGAACGATAATGTATAAGAAGCTACTGGGTAAGCTAAAGAGAATATGAATTCCAAATATTTGTTCTTGTTCCCCAGGTTGGATAATCAAGCTTAAGGTATGCGTCTTTGGGATCTTTTTGTTTTCTGACTTTGTTAAAGGTTGCATGAATGCATTGATATCTTACATTCATGATAATGGATGCCTTGACTCCTCATTCAAAGATGAATGATCCTAGGGGTAAGGTAGTAATGTAACACCCTAAATTTTTGCCAAGGAAAATTTCTTGACTTTTGTGCTTACTATCTCAAGTTACAACTTAAGTACTGAGTCGTGAAGACTCCGTATGAGTCGTATGGTCCCAATCGTAGCTTGACCAACAAGTTGGCAAAGTTGTCATCCTAAGTGCAAAATAGACATAAAAAGTTGTGAAAAGTCATTCTGAGTCGTGAGGCTGAAGTCGTAGGCATACCAGTGAGGAATGCCTAAGCTTCTGTTGATATCATGACTGGAACCTTACAAGTCCTAAGGTCAAGCACAAGTTGTAGTGTGTGACTGGTGACCAATCTAGTAAAGGAGCCCTAAGGCACTGCCTAGACTACGAGTCCAAGCAATGACTCGTACCAAGTTATCATGAGTTTTGACATGACTCATAATGACTAGGTGACTATTCCTACATTCTAATTAAGGGTACTTTGGTCATTTTCGTCATCCCCAATTAAAACCCATAACCTAAAATACTCTAAGGGACCCTATTATACTTAATTACTCCATCATGAACTACTTTTTACTCTCTCAAGTCCCCAAGGAAGAACAACTCCTAAGGATTTGGCTTCTAGAACTCCAATTGGTGATTTCCCTCCATAATTCTCAATAATTTCAAGCATGGATCTCATCCTTAAAACTTGTCTTATTAAAATAATGTATTTAAATTGTTAATCATACGATAAATTGATGGCTTTGGAAATTGGGTTGAGGTTCCTTGAATGTTATTAATGGAATCATTTTTTCTATGACTTTTGTGAATTATTCATTATTTGAATTGATGACTTTTGAACTAATTGTGTGAATGGGCATGGTATGTTGGAATAGGGGTCGTGGATTCCCCAAAATTAATTTGATAAACTTATAGGGGTTATTGATTCCCCTAACTTTATGGATTTTGGTAATTGAATTAGCAATAACCTCAACCTAACCTTATGAAATTCTCTTTGAAACATGTGTATATGCAAATTGAACTTACTTTTGGAATTGTTGCATTGCATAAAAGGCTAATGAAATGTAATGGTTTTATATTGAACCTTGAAGGTTATATATTTCCCCAAGCTAATGAATAATTGAACCAAGGGGGTTGTGGATTCTCCCATGTTGATGAATGTTTGGAACTAGTGGGGTTGTGGATTCCCCCAAGAGATGATAATTAAAATGGCATAACGATATTAGCTTGTAAGCATTTTGGTATGATGATACCAATAGTTTATGCCTTAATGGATTATCATGGTTCAATTAATAGGAATAGTTAAATATTTTAATTGGGTTTAAAGGGGGTTCTGTAGCTAGCCATAAAAGTGGAGGACCCAAGGGACTAATACTAGAAAATCACATTTTTCGGCGTGATAGTTATTCTTGATGATTATATGCTTATGACATACTATAGATATATTTAACATGGACTGCGTAGGGTTATGGATTCCTCGACATTCTATAAAATCCCCAGTTCATGTGGTTAACATGAACTGGAACCCATCTAACAAGGGGTTGGACCCATATAGCCTATGGGTATTTTTATAACGGTTAATGTTGCACAGTCAAGGGTAATGTTTTAAGTCTTATACTAAACCTTATTCCCTATCCTGACATATTATATATGTGTATGATTGTGTGCATATGGTTTTGGAATGATTTTGGAATTATTGATCTTGGCATTTTTTATCCCTTCCCTGAGTTAAATTCTAGCACTCACTCTGCTTACTTTCCCCAGACGCTATATCCCTATGTGATGTAAGATCTGGAGATATTTCTATTTCTATGTTTATAGGCGATTATGGTTCGTTCCCTGGTCAGTCTTAAAGTGGTGAGCTTTCATTCTTCGGAAGGGCCTCATTTTATGAACTTGTCTTTACTTGTGTCATAGACTATTTGGGTGGGTTTTGGGCTGTGGTCGAGGGTATGTCACGACTTTGGTTGATGTTTGGTATCTTAGAGGCTTTTGTGAACAACAAAGTATGGGTGGATTGTGTTGTGGATTCTTAGATCCCTCTTGATATAGATTTCTCTATCTTTTTATATTTTTGGAACTTAGCTCTATATTTTCATATGTTCGAAATTAATCCACTATTAGTAATATTATGTATTTATTGGCTTGGCTAATAGGGGTAGTCTCCGGTCGTCGGTGGACTTGAGATACCCATCACGACTAGGCCCTGGTTTGGGTTGTGATAAATAGCTGCAAGCTGATGGGGATTATTTCTTATATTTGGTCTAGGAGACTTATATCAAGGGTTTGCGAGTCTTTTCTCACTTATATTAGTGTAGAGAGTCCCTCTCCTTACTATTTTCCTATAGTCTATTTGTTTCTTAATGTTTTCCGTATTGATCTAATTGGTCTTCCTCCTAAGCGTGATATTGAGTTTATTATTGATCTTTAGCTAAGCACCCAACTTATTTCAATGGAACCGTACGATATTACACTTACTGAGCATAAAGAGCTGGACTCTTAGCTTCAAGATCTTTATGTTAAGGGTTTTATTAGGAAGAATCTGTCTCCTTGGTGTTCTTCTATATTGTTCGTGAAGAAGAAGGATGGTTCCTTGTATATGTGTATTGATTACATGCAATTTTATAAGGTGATGCTAAAAAATATGAATCCTATTCCTCGTATGATTATCTATTTGATCTGATTCAGGGAGTAGTAGATTTATCTAAGATTGACTTAAGGTTCAATTACCATTAGTTGAGGATTCGGGATAAGGACTTCCTAAGCACATACTTAAAAACTCGTTAAGGTCATTATGAGTTCATGATGATGTCTTTTAGGTCGACCAATGACCTAGATACATTAATGAATTTGATGAACCACGTGTTCAGGACTTTTTTGTTTCCTTCATGATTATGTTCATCGACAACATGCTTGTGTATTAAAGTAGTAGGGAGAAGCATATACAATATTTGGGGAATGTGTGCTAGACTTTAAGAGATCATGGGACTTTTCCCAAATTCTCAAAGTATGAAATTTGGCTTGTGTCGGTGACATTCTTAGGATATATGGTGTTTAAAGATAGGATTATAGTGGACCGACAAATATTGAGGCTATTTACAATTGGCCCAAGCCTACATCTTTGCTTAAGGTTCGCAGTTTCACTGGTTTCGATGGTTACTACAGTAAGTTTGTTAAGTGTTTTTCTACTATTGCAATAATAATGACTTGATTGACCCGAAAGGAGTTTCCTTTCTATTGGTCTGAGGAATGTTAATCGAGGTTTAGAAAGTGTAAGAAATTTGTCACTTCACCTCCAATATTGTCTTTTCGTGTTGATGGTGAGGGTTTTCACCATATATGTGATGCTTCTAGTGTTGGTTTTGGTTGTGTTTTAGTTTAGTAGGTTGAGTTATTTTGTATGCATTGAGGTAACTAAAGGTGGATAAACACAACTATCCCACTTATGACTCATAGAGCATAATTATAGGTAGCATACATGGATGTAGCTGCTTATGGATTATGACATCTCTATTCTATACCATTTGGTCAAGGTGAATGTAGTAGCAGACTCTTTGAGTTGAAAAGCAGTGAGTATGGGTAGTTTTACTTATATTTTAGTTTCTCAGGGATCATTTGCATGGGATGTTTGGTCCTTAGACAACTTAATGGTGTTACTTGATATTTCTAACCCTAAGAGGATTCTTGTTAGTGTCAATACGAGGTCTACCTTATTTGGGTCAATTTAGAGTTGCCAGTTCAAGGATATGTGAATATGTGTCATCCATGATAAGGCATTGAGTGGTGCGTCTAAGAGACATACCATGAAGGTTTTTCCAAGGTTCCAAATTGATGATACCTATAATCAGACTAAAGTATTATAGTAATATAATGACCTCATATTAATAAAAATTCCAGAGAACAATTTTTGATAATAATCAAGAAATAATTTCTAGTCATAAAATAGAAAGGTGTGAATTATGTAAGATGTTCTTTTAGTTAAAACGTCGTGTGACTGGGAGAACATAAGACTTCTTAGTAAATCCAAAAGGATTGCTGACTAGATGCTCCTACCCCACCATGCATAGTCCTTTATCTTACCTTAAGATAAGCGAAGAGGTATGAAACATAGGACAAAATGGAACAAGGGTAAGCTATCGACCTTATCTCCATTAGTTTTTAAAGATCAGTGAACCAAATGGCAATATCTCTATGGGGCCTACTCTAGTCTTTTTATGGAGAGGGATGGTCTTTTACATGTTTAGTTACAAAAGTATAGAAAAGAAAGAGCATACAAAAATATGTTAGACAGTTGACTTTGTTACTTTAATAAGTAAGGGAACTGAGGTTGCTTACTAAAGTAAGGGATTGTTGAACTTTCCATCATATTTGTACCCAAGGGGAACAATGAACACAAACTTAACTAAAAAGAGAAAAAAGGGTACTCACTCATCGGTTAGCACTTACAAAAGAGTAAGCAGTAGATGTAAAACTGCTATAGTAAATTTGAATGAAAGTACCCCCCCCCCCCAAAGGTTCTACCTTTTCTTGTGCATTCGGGAATAATCAAAAGTCTCAAAATGTATTCCCTCTAACCCAATAATAAGAAAGAAAAAGTCATATTTGGTGTGTAGGTCTAGGGCGAACGAAAGAGATGTGTAGCAGAGGAAAGGTGAGGCATTTTGTCATTAAATAGAAAGAAATTTGCTCTGCCATTTCTTAGTAGTGCTCTTATGTTAGCAGGACATTACTTGCAAGAACTATGTTTGAATTGGTGCACTAACTAGGTAATGTTTTCTTTCCTAATAGCTCTATCTCTGAGGGTATTTTGAGATTTGATGGTCGCACTTGTGTTCCGAGGATTGGTGACTTGGTTTAGTTTATATTATATGAGGCTCACTACTCCTGATATTCTATTCACCCTAGTACACTATGAAGTGAAGGGATTCGATGCAACATTATTGGTCGAGAAGCATGAAGAGAGATATGCCATACTTTATAGCTCATTGCCCATGTTGTTAGTAGGTAAAAGGCTGGACATCAAAGTCCTGGTGGCTTGATTTAGAAATTGTCCATTCCTAAGTGAAAGTGGGAGTGGATCACCATAGAATTTCTTAGTAGATTTCCTCATACTTTCTGTGGTTCAGAAGACATTTGCATTATTGTAGATTGATTTATCAAGTCATCACATTTCATTCCTATTCAGATGTCTTTCAATGTCAACAGGTTAGCCCGTATAAATATTCGTAAAATAGTTCTCCTGCATAGAGTGTCGATATCTATAATTTTAGATTGAGGCTCGGTGTTCACTTCAAGCTTCTGGAGAGCTTTTTAGGAAGTTATGGGTACTCAGATGGCTCTAAGCATAAATTTTCACCCTCAAAGGATGGCCAATCTGAGAAGAATATTATTATTCTCAAGGATATTCTACGATCCTTTGTTATTTATTTTGGAGGTCTATGAGAGAAATACTTAGCTTTGGCAAAGTTAACATATAATATTAGCTACCATTCGAGTTTTGAGGTTGCACAATTTTAGGCATTATTTGGTAGACATTGACAATCTCTTCTAGGATGATTTAAGACCTCTGAGATTAAATCCTATAGTAACGACTTACTTCTCTAGTCAATGGATAAAGTGAGGGTGATTAAGAATAGGGTTAGGGTGGCTTAGTGAATGCAGAAGGCATATGCAGATAGTAGACTTTATGCCTTGAGATTTTGAGTTGGAGACCAAGTATTCCTTCGAGTATTTCCCATAAAGGATGTGATGAGGTTTGGGAGGAAAAGAAAGCTCGCCCCAAATATTTTAGACCTTTTGAGATCCTTCACATAGTTGGAGAGTTGGAGTTTAAGTTAGTCATACCCCTAGATTTTGCTGTTGTTCATTTAGTTTTCCATGTTTCTATGATGTAGAGGTATATTCCCAATTAGAATCCTATGTTTATATGGGACTTACCTGATATGGGTACGACCACGAGAATGCATGTATGTTAGATTGCATTGGACCTGTCCAATAAAGCGTCCAAGTGAAATGTGGGGAAGACCTTGGATCATACCAAAACCGACCCTAAACTTACACTCCAAGGGCGCCCTTGTTCATATTTCATTAAAGGGACCTTTTGGTCATTTTACCTATTATTTGTAACACAGTATAAATAGAATGATGTAGGGTTTTAGTCATTAGTTTTGATTAATATTGAAAGTTGTAGACAGTTAGACATTTTTCTCTTTTGAGAAAGGCCCCTATGGACAAAAATGTAACTAGGGATTTCAACTTGAATGTGGAATCACTCGTGTTGGATTCAAGCTTGGAAACATTTGATGCTTGGGAGATCGAGGTCCATCTTGTTCCACGTAAGAGATAGGTGAATTGTAGTGTGTAGTGTTAAGGGTCCAAGAGAGAAATATGCTCTTGGGTTCTTAAGATTATGCCTTCTATTTTTCTATCCCTTTGTTT
>JAPEIP010000110.1:11374-21537 GCA_026120095.1 Capsicum chinense | reverse complement strand
TATATTCCTTTTCCTTTGAGGTACCCTATGATGGATTTAATTTTAAAATTTTATTAGCGGGTCCCATACTCCTATTATTGAGATAATTTTGGGCCAAAGCTTTATGTAGAAATATAGGTACCATTTTACTCCTATAATGTGTAGATTACTATTTTTATAGTAAGATGCATTTTGGGATCATGGAACAAAGATGAAAAATTTATAGATGATTCAAAAATGTGGTTCGACATAGAGGTAGGTTTCATTATGCTTTTCTCTATGAGATTGCATATAGTATTGATTTTATACAAGGTAGGGATGATAGGATATGCTTATAATAGATAGCATGACTTAAACTATTTAGAAAATTGTGGATAAAAAGATGACCCAAATCATAGCCTAGAATACCTCTTAAGGCGTAAAATCCTATTATATTTGATGATGGACTTGATAAACCATAGAATTGCATAAAGAACCCTTTAGCTTAAGACTTAATATCTTTCTTAGTATTTGGGGTGATATTTCCCGATTAGACCCGTGTAGCATCTTTATTCCTTTATTTTCCTTAGTCTCTAGGTTATAGTGTTAATATTATATTCGATAGTATATTATGGTCTTCAAGCCATGTAATGACTAGTTGACCACTATGTTATTATTATAACCCTTGTGACTATATGTTTGTGGTTTACAGACACTTATAGTTTTATTATTTATATAACTGTGATGGCATGCATACTTTTAGGTGCATTCATGCTCACTTAGTTGCATAATTACAACCAAACCCTTAATTTTACTACTATTTTCTAAAAAGGGATTTTTTCCCACTTTCATTAAAAAAAATTTGATCTATTCTATAACATAAATTTTACCATCTTATATAATAAATTATTAGCTATGAAACTAAATGTGATATCTTAGAAACTACTTCAAGATTGATTCCGGTCCATTACTATTCCACTTTTTTATCTACTACTGGATGGAGTATATTGATTATGATGACTATTAAAAGTACAGGTTTGCCACTAAATAGTGTATACAAATATCCTGAGTACCTTGCAGACCTATTTGTGTGTAAATCATGGTGTCAGAAAAGGATGTTCGCCATAGGTCCTGAATTTATGAGATACTGAGTTGGAGGAGGTGTATACACTTGGTACATTTGGCATTTAGATTAGATATTGATTACTATTTGTTTTTTGCATTAATTAACTCACATGCATTACCTTTTACCAATATGATTGTATAGTGATTATGCTTATTTTCCTTATAGGGAGTTGTGTAGGTATAAGCTATTATTGTGGTTTTTTTATTTTTTGTTTTAATCTTTCAAGCTTATATGGGACATTTTAGATTATTGTATGTAGTTTATATTTCCACTTTACATGTTATTTATTCTTGTATTATCCTTGAGCTCAGTCCGTCGATGCTCACTGAGTACCATGTGTCTGATACTCATAATATACTTTTGTATCCTACAAATCATAGTACGAGTTATTATTATTGATGTATGGATCCTGTGGATTAGCTAATGGGTCAGATATTTGATGTGATCTCTCAATATTTGGAGTAATCATGCTCTCCTTTTATTGGTTAGACTTATCTTTATTTTGTATTTCAAAGATGATTTGTAAATGTATATTTATTTGTATTTCCCTTTGTACTCTGATTGTATTAGAAGATTTTGTACTAACTTCACAAGGTCTTGGAGTTATTTTATATATATTATTCTTTTTTTCATGTTTATTCCACTATATTCTTTCATTATATTTATAGTTCATTACTAGCTATTTTAGATTATGAGTTGGCTTACCTACTGGTGGGTTATAGTACGTGCCATTATGACCTAAGAATTGTATTGAAAAATTATTATTGGAGACTAGGTTTACTACTATGTTGGTATAAGAGCTAAGTGTCTAGTTAAGTCCTGCAGATCGGTATGGATACATCTGTATCCTACCTTCACAATGATACATTAGGAAATTCTATTCATGATTCCTAATCATATGTCTGTATTTCTATGAATCCCTTATACTTTCTTTTACTGCACTCTTTTGTAGATGGATAAGATGAGGTTATCAATAGATATGAATGAAACTTCCACATTTGTTTCTAGGGTCTTAGCTAATCATTGGGCTAGGGATTTAAAAATGGATATCAAGGATCTTTAGCATCAATTTAGAGGTTGTAGAGCCTGTCTAGGATCTGGTAGAGTTTGTGATATCCAATGTTTGGTATTTCATGAATTTTAGTGGATTCCTTCCATCCAAGAAGACGTCTGGTACAACAAGTAGTTCTTAGACTAGAGTAGGGTTTGATGGAGTTCAATAGGGTTCTCTATTTGTCTTAGAGTATGAGGTTGAGTTTCTCGAGTAGGCCAGGAATAATTTTGTAATATATCCTTTAGAGCATGAGTTGGTGTATGGATTTATTAGAGGATTAAATTTTTAACTCTACTTAGATTTGGAGAATTTGATAAAAGGT
Organism: Capsicum chinense; assembly: GCA_026120095.1. Classification (NCBI taxonomy): domain Eukaryota; kingdom Viridiplantae; phylum Streptophyta; class Magnoliopsida; order Solanales; family Solanaceae; genus Capsicum; species Capsicum chinense. The sequence continues at coordinate 19,077 of JAPEIP010000110.1, read as the reverse complement.
GTGTCATCCATCTCTCAAGTTATTACTCATATGAGGACTACAAAGAGGGAATGTATTAAAATAAGTGGCGGTGGTAGTAAAAGGTTATATCATTAGTACATGTTATAGGCACTCCATCTAAGAGTGGGATCTTCACAGTAGAGGTCAGCATCACTTATATCTTGTCAATTTGCTATAAGTAATATCTAAGATAGGTTGTCCTCGAATTAGTTATGGTGGTCATATAGGAAAAGTTCTCATCAAACACCACAAAATATTTGATATAAATTTGTGTGTCATAGTAACCATTCTAAATCAGTGGGTGTAGTGCATTCGATAATTACAAGGGCATATTTTGACTATGGAGAGGTTGGTCATTGTTATAGGGAGTGCCTCAAGTGTGAGTTGGTTTTCCAAACAAAGTCAATGCATATTTCTCACTGGCCTAGAGCTCCTAAGATCTTTTATGACTATGAGAGGGATTATCACTTTATTAGAGAGTGTCCCAAGCATCAGTTAGTCAGCTAGTTGGGGATAATTAATGTTTCTTACTAAGTTAAAGCTTTAGGGGTTTGTTATGATTGCAAAAAGACCATCCACTACTCTATAGAGTGTCTCCCCATATTGGATTACTTGTTATTTAGTTTATCCAGATTATTCATATAGTGTTGTGGCGCTTTTAGTTAGAGGTAGTGCACTTAGTGCCTTAGTGGTGATTTCAAGATTTATCTTGGGTTTTGAAATATAGGTTCATACTTCTTCAGGTAAGTTAAAACTATGACTTTAGACTCCCTCAATATAGGTTCTATTTAGCTTATTAATATTTACTTTCTATTTGATTTGAGTTGGGGTTTTCATACTCATAGGTGATTGTATTCCTTGATGTTTATATATTAGCTGTTGCAGTCTATGATAGATCATTATACATACATGACTATCTCGATAGATTATTTCTTGGATTGAGTAGATTAGTATGGTATTTTTTATGGGGTGTAGCATCTGGGTTAATGTCCTATTTCCTTTGGCTTTATGAAATTGTTATAACCTTAGAGTGTTATTTATTACGTTTTCCATTTTTATGCCACCTACCTCTTAGATTATTGTCAATATTTTGATGTTGATTTATTCTTACTTGATAGACAATTAGACAAGCATTATCTAGTTAGAATCCCCTTTCTCTTAATTCTATGTATTTGGATTAGATGACTATCTTGGTTGGTTAGTTGTCTTTATTTATTGAGGTGAGGTTGATTGTTTTTTATCAGTTAGCAAAGTTAGATAGGTTGTTGAGAGGGAGTGAAGGTAGGTTGGCCTTCAATGGTTTGTTGTGATTTTAGAGATGACAGCTCCGTCATATTTCTCATTTTTAATATAGAAAGGTCTAAGGCTTTATTTTCTAGTTTGCTGAGATTTTAGTATTTGCTTATCCTTGGTGATATTTTCCTATGGGTATTCATTGTTATAGATTGAATATTAGATTCCCAAATTGAGCCTAAGATTGTATTTCTTTGAGTTTCTAAAACTTTGACTATCCTTTGTACTATTTGCAACCTTGGTGAATCTTTGATTATGCCTAGATGCATTATGTCTTCCAATATATGTGGATTTGATTACTCGTATCTTTAGCATATTATTTTCACCAGCTATGATTCTTTGGTGATATTTCACAGTCAGCTATTTTAAGTATCAATGAATATATGCTTAATGTCTAAAGGTGAGATCAATTTAGGGTATATTCTTGATTTTTGGTAATGAGATTGGCTTGGGCTATTTGGTCTTTTTGAGGATTATTGAATCCAATGATGATTTTGGATTTCTCTGAATGATGGCTTGGGAGTTACATTATATTTTTGAATAGAGATGATTACTCACCAGCAGGAATGATTTGGTTAGTTGAGGCTGAGTAGTTCAGCTTTGATGTTGCAATTATATCTATGGATTGCGTAACTTGTTGCATCTTATTTTGAGGTTTTGCTTTTTTGGGAATTTGTTGACAGGTTGACTAGGCCTATTTGTTACCAACTAGCTTATATTTGTTTAGTTCAAATGGAATATACTTGATAAATGCTTTAGTTATAGTCCTTTGCCATACCGTATTAACTTTTAATGCTCTTTACCTTAGTTCTTAGCTTTTATCAAAATATTGAGTTGTCTGCTTAGTTAAAGAAGTGTGCTTAAGTTGGACTTTGCTTGGATTCATACACAGTTGGTGGGTCATTCAGGAACAAATCATTTGGCTTTGAGAGATTATTCTTAGGATTCATTATTATCAAGTTCGAGGGCCATCCAAACCAGTTGTGGTTTTATATAGAGATTGTGAGCTTTAATTATCTTTATTTGTGTGTCCAGGTATCACCTTATAGGCTTATTGTTATGCTTGCTATTATGGATTTTCACCGAATCAACTTTAGTCTTTGGAAGTTTGTGTGATATTATGCATAGTCAGGAATTAAAGGATAATATGAGTAGAACAGAGTGGTTAGCCGATTTGGAATGACACTAAGATGTAGGATTAGGAATCTATAGTTGGTTTTATGTTTCATGCCTTGGGTGGGATTCATTTTTGTTTAGTTTTCACTTTATTAAGGTTGTATCCATGTAATATAAGTGTATTATGGTTTAAGTTTACATGCATCAGTAATTTTCAGTTTAGTCGGACTCCATATGGTTGTTAATGTTGAGTTTTGATCATTTAAAAATAAAGTAAGGAAGTTTGTAGAAAAATGATACCCAGAGAAAAATTCCCTGCAAGCATTATTTTTTCTTAGAGGTTATCTCGTGATTTTTCCTCAAAGCATACAGGCCCCGTACCTCATCTTTTTGAGATTTTGATCTCATCCTATCTATTGACTTTTGCAGATGAAAGTCCTTTTAGTAATGGATATTATAATGACCCTCTAGGTAGTTTTCTCTATTTCTATGCGTTTTTGGTGTATTGAGCATTTCCACAACAGAAATATGTCATTTATGACTTATCAGAAATATTTTGGTTATCGAATAGTTTGTTTGAAATTTAGTCTCAATTTCTTAGTTGGAGCTTTTACTATTAAGAAATTAGTCTCGGACTAAAATTCCTAGTAAACAGCCTCAGATAAGACTTCTGATAGCCCCCTCAACTTTGGAATATTGATTTTAGGCTAGGGGACCCTTTGTTTAGGTCCATGGCTTTCAGACACACTTTGGGCTATTGTGTGGATTCATTAAAAAATTAAATTATGGTTGTGCAACCCACAATTAATAAAAATAATCTCGCTAAAATTTTTTATGGTTCCATTGAGTCCGGAATGTTGAATTTAGTAATGGTATAGTAGTTCATTTGTAGGCACAGGATTTTAAATGAATCCTAAACCCTCGGTTGAAGTCCAAATGAACTTGGTGAAAATGTTGGTTTTCAGTATTTGGTGTAAGGCCGCCTTCTTCTTTTCATTTGCCGAGAGTTGACCTCATTCAAAAAGGGTCAAGTCATTTACCTTCTAATCACGATCACGATGAAGGATCGACCCGAACTAATCCTTCCTCCTTCTTTACAGTGGCAATCAACAATACCGAATTTTTTATGGTATGTTTATTTTTCCTTCCTTCTTGCAATACTTTGGATGCATTTCCAAAGGTTAAATAACCTCAATCATCGTAATCGTGAGTTTGGCTTCCATATTTGTGAAGAAAAATATCTGATAGTATATAATCCCCTCTTTCCTACTTTCTTCACCATTTCCTCACTATTTTCCGCCATTATTAGACCAAGGAGTAGAACAATACATGGAGAATTATAAATTGGACCTAGGGATGTATAGAGGATGGTGAAGTGACAATATTCCATAAATTTCTTTATCAGTTACTAGGCTAAATCCTTCATTTAGTTCTTGTTTTCTCTCCTATTTTAGCAATATCTCGATGCTATTTTGAGCCCCAATTTGTAGTCAATTTTCTCCCAACCATTAAACCCATATTCCAAGTCCTTTGAGGTACCTCATGATTGATTTAATTTTAGAATTCTATTAGCGATACCATAGGCACAATATTGACCCAATTTTTGGTCCGATCTTTATATAGCAATATGGGGATTATTTTTCTCCTTTCAATGTGTAAATTATTAATTTAATAGTGTGATGTCATTTTAGGATCATGGAAAAAGGATGAGCAAATTATGGCATGCGGTTCGGCATTGAGGTAGGCTTCGGTTTTTTCTATGAGATTGTGTATTGTATGTAGTTCAACTAGTTAAGGATGGTAGGATACATTTATGACTAGTATAGCATGACCTAACCTATTTAGGAAATTTCGAATAGAGAGGTGACCTTAACCTTAGCCTAGAATAACTCCTAAGGTGTAGAATCCTATTATATTTGATAATGGGCTTGATTGACCATAAATTTACATAAGGAACCCTTTAGCATAATACTTAGCATATTATGTAGTATTTAGGGAGATATTTCCCAATTACACCCCTGTAGTATCTTTATGCCCTTGTTTACCTTATTCTCTGGGTTGTGGTGCTAATATTATATTAAATAGTATACTGTAGGCCCGAGGTCGTGCTTACAGTACCAATTGTGCAATATTTTAGTATTCTATCCCTTGTGTAGATATGGTTATGGTTTGTAGATACTTATAGTTGTATTATCAGGATAATAGTGATGACATTCATACTTTTAGGCACATTCATGCTCTCTTAGCTATACAATATCAACTAAATCCTTAATTTTACTACTATTTTCTAAAAAGGTACTTGTTTCCACTTTTCACATTTAAAAAATGGATTTTTTATATAACGGGAACTAAATGTGAGTTTGAAAACAAGTCCAAAATTAATTTTGGTCCATTACTATTCTGCTGTTTTACCACAACTATTTACTTTGGTCGAGAGAGATTTTGACCCTTTCTATGCTATTATGCATATGTAGTCTAAATGTTAATATTGAGCAACAAATTTACAAGTTGACATTCATTTAGTCACAGTTGTAGTTCTTGCACTTATTATAGTTATATAGCTATCTCTCTGGTATGGTATAAAGTAGATCTTATTAAGACAACTAGTGGAAGTCCTGGTTTGGGACTAGTCTGTGTATAAAGACATTATGAGTCTCCTATGAGCCTCTTAATCTGTGAGACATGGTGTCATAGAAGGATTGTCTCCATAGGTCCTGCCATTGTAACACACTGAGCTGAAGAAGGTTTATATACTTGGTACATTTGACACAGAGATTGGATATTGGTTACTATTGGTTAATGGGCATTGTTTCATTCACATGCATTGCCTATCATCTGTATGATTGTCTGGCGCTTATATCTATAATCCTAATGGTTGTGTACGTATAAGATATTATTGATGTTTTCTAAGTGTTTTCTTAAGCCTTTAGAGCTTATAAGAGACCAATTAGGTTATTGTTTATCTGGACTAGCTGGTTACTTTATTGTTAGTTTATGGTTAGATCATGGTAGGTTGGTTATGGAATGGTACCTTATATTGACTGTACATTTCTAATTCCTTATCTTCCTCTATTATTGGTAGCTTAAATTATTGATAGGTTATGTCAAGATTAGTCTTAGTTTGATTAGAGGCTTGATTATTCTAGTATTAGCTTTACTACTTAGTTAGGATTCCTTGAGATGTAAGGTTGTCTCACTTAGGTTATTACCTTTGAGTTTAGAATATTATATATATATATATATGTACATATACATGCATTATATTACTATATATCCCTCTTTTTCCTTATCTATTCTTATTGTATATGTATCCTTTTGCGTTGTATTGTTACTATATGTCCCTTTTTCACTCTTCATTGGCATATTGCCTAGGGATATATTTTGTTCCTTAATACTGATAGAATAAGATAGTTTATCCTTATTGATCTACTAGTATTATCTTATTTAGTTTTTGTTGTTTGTTGCTTGTAGTTTGAATTTCTACTTTACACATTATTTATGCTTCCATTATCATTTGAGATAAATCGATCGATGCCTAGTAAGTACAACGTTTTTGATTGTCATACTACATTTGATAGCCTAAAGATCATAGTACGAGTTCCTGTTATTGATGTGTGCATCATGCAGAGAAGTTATGGATTGAAGATTTGGGGTGAGCTCCTAAAGTTTGGAGTATTCCTGCTCTCCCTCGTATTGAATTATCTTTATTTTGTTGTTCAATGATAGTTTGTACATTTATAGTTATTTTTTATTTTCCTTTGTACTATGATTGTATTCTAAACTCTTGTACTAACTTCACTATGTCTTGGGGTTGATTTTGTAATGATCCTTCAGGTCATTTTCCATATTTATGCTTATCTTTAATATATTAGCTTCTCCATAGCTTCCCTAAGTTATTTATGACTTGCTGGGACTGATGGTTAGGTTATCGGGCAGTTCGCTTGGTTTTTTGAACCAATTGCTTATTCAGAAGTGATACACGCACAAGGAGCACCATGAGTACAAGGTATTATCTAAGGGTCAAGGCTTTGGAATTAGCAAGAAATTGAAGACTTTTTAGAGTATTTTGAAGTCTTCATCAAGAGAAGGAAGGAGGGGAACTTATACACTCAAGAGGCGCCTCAAGTGAAGGTTAATGAAGACATTTTACACTCCAAAATGACACTCAAGAGGAGCCTTCTTTAAGCCCTCATTAAGGGCATTTTTATCAATTGAATGTAATAGTATAAATAGACCATTTTACTTCTCTTTTCATTAGACTTTTGATGAAATTGAATATTATTCATGTTTTATAGCTTTAGTCTTGTAGTTGTTAGCCTAAACCGAAACTTGAAACCCTAATAGCAATTGAAAGTTATTTTTCACTTTCCTTGGGTAATTTTGCAGGAAAGGTGTGCTTGAGAAAGTGTGAGTCCTTTGGTTACCTAAGAGAGTGGTTTGAGCTTCTGTTGGTGTTGTGTGTTTAAAGGTTTGATACACCTTCTTGTGCTATTCACTTGGTAGGAGTAAGGGTCTCTCTACTATCTTTACATTTATGCATTCTTCTTCATCTCGTTTCTTCTTAGTGTGTTCTTTTCTCTCAGTGTGCTTGCTGATTTTTGCATTTTTGTATCAATTTCATGTGGTTAGTAGTCTGTAGACTATCATTTGGTATCAAAGCCTTGGTTAGGGTTGTTCCAACATCCCTAAATCTTTGTTTTAGTGTTCTTATTTAGAAAATCTCAACCAAAAAGAGTCAAAAAATCAGAAAATACAAAAAAAAAAAAAAAAGGTGTCTAGTGTTGTGTTGTGTTAGATGCGAATTTAGAACTTAGATCTACAAGTTTTTGCTTTTTATTTGAAGTTTCTTGCACTAGATCCTTTCTCTCTAGTGCCTAGGGAGTCTAAATCTACTTTTAGAGTGAAGTTTGGTTGGTTTTGAGCTAGATCCACCCTTGTAGTGGCTTGTTTGAAGCTTATTGGAGAAAGTGACATTTTGGGCTTGTATTGGTGACTTGATTTGTGGCTGATTTTTTGTTGGTTGAGTTTGTTTTAGCATAAGGTACCTAGATCTACAAAAAAAAAAATCAGATTTGGAGTCAATTTGCTTGTTGGTTAAACTGGTCAGCACTTGAATATTCATTTTGTTCATCCTTGATCTTCATATCTTAGTGAAAAAGAATACTCAAACGTGTTGTGTGACCCAAAAGAGGGAAGAAACAGAGTGAAAAATTTGTTGGTCCAAAAGCATATTCAAAGAATATTCCATTCTTTCAAAAGAAAGAGAAGACCAAAGAACAAACAAAGTACAATTG
>JAPEIP010000109.1:284899-344067 GCA_026120095.1 Capsicum chinense | reverse complement strand
CTATGTGCCGTCCTTTTAGAAGATGATGGCTCCTCGGGAGGATGAGGAGCGACAGTTGGAGTGATATTTGTAGGTACGGCTAAATCAAATAAATCAGCATAGTGATTATATAATTTTTCTATGTAATCCTTTGCATCATTCATAGCCGTCCCCAAATCAGGTTGTACTTGTTTAGAATCAAGGTTAATATTTATTTCTAAGTTAGTATAAATAATAGTACTAAAGTGGCACATATTATTATATTTCATGCACGGATTTAACATAGCACCAACCAAGTAAATAGGGGGAATTGAAAAAAAATATTTTTTAAATTTAGTAAACATGGCACCAACAACTTCTTTATAACCTTCTTTATTTTTATATTCTTTGAGAAAACCAGAAATATCAGCTATATATGTCAAAACATTACAAACAGTAGGATAATAAGCACCGAAAAATTCAACCGTAGCAACATAAATTTTTTCTAAAAACTTAACAAGATCCTTAATCACAACCCAATTAGAATCATGTAGCATGCAATCAGCAGAATCAGCAAATAAACCGTAATGTTGGTTAAAAGCTAGTGTAATATGGAATCTATATTTATAATAAGTTTTTAAAAAATCATATGTAGAATTCCATCTAATATCAATTTCCTCAGGCATCAATATCGGTGCAAGTCTATTTTCTTGACATTTAATTTTAAATTCTCTAATTCTCGATCTACGATTATTTTCTTGAATAAAACCAACAGCAAGACGAATTTTTTCAATATAAAGCTCAAAAAACTCAGGACCATTTTTTACAATAAAATTATATATATGACATGCACACTTAATATGAAAAATTTTAGGCAACGACGGAGATAGCGTAGATTTTAATTTTTTTTCATAGCAGTTTTGTTTTTTGAAGCATTATCAAAAACAATACATAAAATTTTATTTTCGATACCATAATATCCGGCAACTTTAACAAATGTTTACGATCTTCATCATATAAAAAAGCAAGAATACGTTTTTGCATCAGAAAATTACTATTCATGCAGTGACAAGTAACGGTTAAATAATCATTTTTATTTACAACACGACCAAGATCAGAAGTTAAGGACAATTTACATTGAATATTTTTTTTAACAATGTTGATAAATAAAAACAATATTGTGAAGGAAGTCTAAAAATATCAGACCGACAAGTACTTCTAGGAATATCGTTAAACATAGGATTATAAATTGCTTGTATATAATGAATAAAGACATCAAAAGAAGGAAAACTAAAAGGCAAACAACCCACAACTACCATTTTAGCTATTTCTTCTCGGTCCCTCAATTTATTATACTTCTTCGTTACCTGACCGGTTGCTGAATCGATTCTAGTTTGCGTTGGCCCACCAACATCCCCACCACCTCGTGCAATATTTAACTCTCTTTCATGAGATTCACCTATATGTCTCATTAACGTACCCATACCCCCTTGCTTGCCTCCGCTCCTATGCTTATATATTTGTTGACAAATATTGCATTGCACCTTAGTATCTGATATACGTTCAAAAAATTGCCATGCAACACTAGTTGTTTTATGAGGTCTTGCGGCACGGGGAGGATGGAGAGGGAGATTAAACGATTCAAATCTAATGTTAGCATTTTCTACTGCGGGTGTCTCACCAATATTTTCATTATCTTCGTCTAAATTAACCGCATCTACTTCATTTTCTTCTTCTATACCGTAATTTTCCTGAGCTTCTACATAATTCATATCATGAGCACCTACACCTATTTCTTCCTCAAAATGTGTACCAAGTGGTACCGGAGGCAAAGGCACACGGGTATATCGACTACTTGAATTACCTCTACCGCTAGTAATTCGTTTTTTACTACCACTACCACTTCCGGAATAAATTTTTTTAACACCTTTAGTAACGAGGTTTCTTAATTTATCCATAGTATAAATTAAATTAAACTAAAAAAATTCAAAATACACAAATATAATAAAATTAAATATTAAATAATTAATTCAATAAAAATATTAAATAATTAATTCAATAAATAAAAATTAAACATAAGAGATGGAACGACAATACTAAATTTTGAAAGTATCCGAAGGTTGCGACTTTAGAAACTTCCGCTCATACTTTCTAAACGCAAAATTAAAAAATTAAAGTGAACACTTTAAGAAATTAAATATATTCAATATTTGAGAATTGAGATTTGAGAGAGAATGAGATTTGAGAGAGTGAAAAATTGTGTAAAAAATGATTTGAAGGTGTAGGGTATCTATAGAATTTATTTTGGGATTAAAAACTAATTTTTAAAGTAATTTTTTTCTTTTTTAAGAAATGGCCCAAACTAGCCGTTTGGACCCATAAATGGCTATATAGCCATTGGGCCAACGACTAGTTTGGCCCAAAACCCAAGAATTTAAAAAAACTAAAAAAAATTGATTTCGGGCGGGACCAATTAATCGGCGGGCCTGGACCGGGCTTTGTTTGGGCTAGGTTAAACAGGCCCAAATTAAAAAAACAATCTGCCCAGGACTCAAAACCCTAAAGCCCTAGGGCTTACCGGGCCAGGTCAAATCGGGCCGGGTCCATTAAGTGGGCTGAGTCCATTAAGTGGGCCGGGTAGGGCCGAGTCAGCCCCGCCCACTTGACAGGCTTAAGCCAAATATACAAAAGTATTCACTATTATATGTAAAATATGTATATTTTATAAATATTGTAGATTTATGTGTTGGTGAAATTATAATAAAATTACAATTATAAAAATTATAAGTGAAGAAAACAATATCTTCTTCTTCGGCTGAGGCGAGGATATTTCGCTTTCTTTAAGCAGATTGAAGCCACTGTAGCAAAATAATCTTCTGGACTTGTCTCCTCCAGGATACACCAGCCTTCTCATAAAGAACAACTCAACAGCTCTCAATATGAGTTGAGTTCAAAGCTTCACAAAAAGAACACCTTCAATTCCTTCAACTAATAAACTCTCTTTTTTGTAACTTTTGTTAACTCTATTTTTTCTTATAATTTTCAAAATCATGCATGACCATCTTTATTTATAGGTGAAATATTCATCATTGTATTGAATAAGGATGAATGAGGAATAGTGGCAAGGAAAAATCAATGCCCTTTAGGTTACAAAAGTTATAAAGATTGCAAGTCATAAAGTGGTAGAAAGTGAATGAATAAAGAATTGGAGGTTACATGAATTTCACGGAGAATGATTGTCATGCATAGCCACCACTAACCGTAGAATAAAGTGCATGAAATACACCACCAATAACCTCACTAATTTCTGTAGTAAAAGAGAGTAACCCATATGTTTTTAAGGCATTATATGTCACTTACTCACATGAAAAAAGTAACTGCAAACATGCATGCAACAAATCAATGAAAATGATGCATCTGATATTAAAAAGAGAGTCTACTATCTAAAGGAAGACTATCATGCATAAAGAAGGTGTGCTCTGCATTGAACCTTCATTTAGTAAAACAACAATTTTTACTCCAGAGTCGTAGTGGTCTCAAACTTGAACTATGAATGTTTGAGAAAAATAAAAGGTCATTGCTTACACATAATAGTCAAGGTGTTGACATAAGCTTTAAGGCCCTAGTCAATGTATTTGCATGATTATCACAAGATTTGACACAATCAACATTAAGGGTACCATATGTCAAATATGATCTCACATTACTTTGTTTTCTTCTTATAGGTCTGGATTTACCGTTGTAATAATGGTTTTGAACTCTACCAATTGCAGTAGTGCTATCATAATGAATTAAAATAGGAGGAATTGATTTTTTAAAATAATGTGTTTGAAATAACAAATCTCTCAACCAATTCGCTTCCTCACTAGCTAAAGGTAAAACAATTAGTTCAGCCTCCATAGTAGAGTTAGCAATAATAGTTTGCTTTTTATATTTCTAATAAATCGCACCTCCACCCAAAGTAAAAATAAAATTAGTAGTAGATAAGGAGTCACCTGATAAAGTGTTCCAATCCATATCACAAAATCCTTCAAGAACATAGGATATTTTTTATAGAACAAACCACAAGTTTTATTTCAATTTAATATCTCATTATTCTCGTTATAGCATGACAATGTTAATTATCTGGCTTGCTAGTAAACCTGTGTCATGACCCGAGCCGAGACCATGGCTGCGACGGGCATCTCGAACCTAGAAGGCCCGAGAGGCCCCTTATCATACTAACTTAAACATAATCCATATATAAATTAAGTGCGGAAGATATAATAATGTTCAATGGAATTAGGAAAATACAATACTCAAATTCCATTCTACACCAGTCTATGAAGGCTCAACTGAACTGAAAATACTATTCTGAGTAAATTGGGATAAAGCCCCCGATCGAACCATAAAACTAACTGCGATTACATATAGATAGATTGCCTTCCTGTGTAAGGGAGTCTCACTAAATTCTGAAAGTTTGAAAACAATCTACTACTGAGATGGATCCCGGGACTGAGCCTCTGAACCTATAGATAGGGGGTCAATACTCGAAAGTACTGGTATGTAGAACAACCCAAAACTAACATATATTTTATGTAACATAATTGAGAGCATTGTGAAAGCAATTTATCATAACATATATATAAAAACACGTAGGTAAAATCAATGAGCTTCAAAACATTCTTGTAAGTCATGACTCAACTCTTTGTTTTACTTCTGAGCTAAATGGTGTGTCCTACAAGTCTGATATCCCACAGACAATATAAGATCCACTCTTAACTCAGCGACCAATTCCCCAATTTGAGTTTGCCGCAAGAATTGAGGTCATAAATAAGAACAAAGTATGCCTCCTTGCTAACATACGCTATAGAAAAAGTGTGCCTTCTTGCTGGCGCACCATATCATGAGAAAGTATGCCTCCTTGCTGACATACAATTCACAACAACCTGTACCAGCAATCTATTATTTTGGGCTATCAGTTATCTGAATTCGAGCCTTCTTTGGGTAAACATCTAACTCTCTTACAACTCATTTGTAGCCTTTTAAAACATATATTTAAACTAAAATTATGATCTGAAATCTGAATAGTCTGTAGTCTATTTTATTCTTAGTCTGTCATGATATTTATCCGATTTGGTATCGTCATGCCAAGACTTCTAAGTCGTATAAGCCATATAATATCATGCTATAGTCCTTTTATTTAAAAACATGTGAATGGCCACCCAAAAGATCTACATCATATGAGAGTTCTCATTTCAAAAGCATATGAAAACTTATATAAAAGTCTTTTTTCAAGTCTTTAACACATGGTGGCCAACTCTTTTATAAATCGCATACAATTCTTTTATTTAATACAAAGAGCACATATATAACAAGAAAACATACTATCATCAATCGTAACTAACGTCTAGTCCATCAATGATAGTAAAACATTTGACTTATACATTAGGACATGCAATTGAACAACCCATAACATGTTCAATCAAATAAATTTTATGTTGAGAGGAAATTTCATGAATCTTGCTCTCATACTAATTCTAAAAAATATATGATGTATAAACACAAGAATATAATTCAAATCGATAGAAAACTTCATGATAATCTCATCAAAATAGGTTCATGATACATGTTCTTCATACGGTTTTCAAAACCCTTCTTATCTACATAATTTTCTATCACACCCCAAGCTGAGGCCCTAAATATGACATGAACCCGATACTATTGCTAGTATAAGCAAACGTTCTGGCATATCACATGAGCATACACCTAACATAATGAATAGAAAAAAATAAATATAAAATAAGATTTCTTAAAGGATAGAGCCTCTCATCAATGTTCTTTAGTATCACATAACGTCTGATGACACAATAGTCTTGATCAATATGACTAAAAATTACAAGATTTTTCTGACAGCTAAACCAGTCTGTTAAGCCTCTACTGACTAACTATAACTGTCGAGAAAAGGCCCCAGCATACCCTAATACTAAAAGGACATAGAGAAATTGTCATATCTTAATTTACCCCGGGTAGAAATGAGGTTCACCAATTGCAGAAGATGATAATCCTAATGAGGCGCCTGACCACGAACTTGAGATCTAGAACCTACATAATAAAATGATGTAGCGCCAAAAAAGATCAATACGTGGAATTTATTGGTATATAAAATTACTTTAGAAGGGAAGTAAAACAAGAGATTAGAAATGAAAATAAAATTTAAAAATAAGTGAAGACAACTGGAAAGGAACAAGAATATAAAATAAATTTATAAGTGACCAAGTAAGGTAGATTTAATTCCTTTGATTATTTGTGAGCAAAAGTAGTGAACCGTCATAAACCACCATGTGAATGGATGGGGTATGATCTCGGCCCGATCAGCTAAGCCATCCTATACTTTTCCGGGCATAAGACATAATATGACATGACATAATTTGCTTGCAAGTATCTATGGTTAGCCCCTTTTCGGAACACATGAAAAAAAGAGTCATCCGACTTGTGGAATAATATATATCCTATATCAGCAAATATAGTTTCGGGTATTTGCCTTTTCAATCTATGCCTTCACGATCAGCTAACTAACTCCCTTATGCTCATGACATTATCTTATTTATATGATTAGTTCTTGATCAAAATGTTAGTATCTGATTAGTTCTTGATCAAAATGTTAGTCTTGTTATGTTCATGTTCATAGATTAGCCTTTTTAGGCTCAGACTTATGGTTTAGCTTTTTTAGGCTCATAATTATGCATAACCACTTTAGGCTCATATTGAAAGTTAGTCATAATAGATTCATATTCATGAGTTAACACTATCAATATTGGAGAGTCATGATAGGTAATTTCATGGTTCGATATGATATAATCATGTACACGATTGGAAGCATTCTTATAAGAATATTCATGGTCATATTATTAAGTATCTATTAGCTAAATGGGGGATTCCTGGGAAATTGGTATTATTATGCTAAAACTTGCAAATTCATAATGTATACATCACAATGAAAAGAGTTTTACGAATGTTACGGGAAGGTTACTTTCTTATGGATTGTGAAATAAGAATATACTTTTAAGAGTTTCATAAATTATATCTTATAACTTTAATAAAAACATTCACATGATGGAATGACTGAGATTTTGACATGGAAGATTGGTCTAAATATTACATTACAATTATCTACTGCCGGATATTCTGGAAAACAGATTGACATGAGATTCCAATAGGAGATAGAACACTTATTAATAGTAAAAAGTGAACTCAAACTCTTAATCTAAGAATCTAACAATATCAATATGGTAAGTTCAATTTTCAAAGAGCTATTTAACAAGCCAACATGTCGATATTTTGTGAAAACAAGAAGAAAATCATACAAAGCAATTGGTGAGGTAGTCTTACAGCTTGTGGAACAATCATACAACCAATGCAATAGTCATACAACCAGTTATACAAATGGTTATAGAGCTAGAATTGGTTCAGACCATATTAACAATTAAAAGGATGAAAGATGATGAACAAATAAAGATGTTACTTTTATTTTCTTACCCCAAGTATCTACGAAAAACATATTTATAATTAAGGAATAAGCGTATGAGAGTTTCTTCAATTCTAGTTTATCTTGTACAAATTAAATTGGTGAACATAAAATTTGAAGAATACGTAAAGATTGTATTGCATACCTTTAAAGGTAAGAGAAACTAGTGATAGGAAGGAAGAGAACTAAGCTTGTTTCTTGAGCCAATTCTCCTATATTTCTTAAGCTTGACTTTGAGAGAAAGGATAGAGGTGTTAAGGCTAAAAATCTTTTGAAATTGATAAGAAAGAGTTTTAAAAAGTATTGGGGGTTATGGGAAAAGTAAAGGACAAAATAACCCCTCCTGGAATGTGAAAAGATAAGAAAAGAATAGAAATTTTTTGTCTAATAGGCTGTTCTGACTATTCTTAGAAAAACACACGTAACTTTTTACTCAAAACTCTGATTTATGAACTGTTGGTGGCATTGGAAGGAAGATTAAAAAATATTTAATTTGATAGGTACTGGGTCACATAACTCTATGTATTATAGGTGAAATACTCGTTTAAGTTTGATCCTTGTATGAACCTATACGAAAACTTAATAATTAAAAAACCTTTTAATTCAAATTTATTTAGAGATTTCTTATGCCCTTAATTCATACTCAATGTCCCTACGACACTTAAGACATGACCTTTACACCTAGATCAAATAAAAATCCTAGATTCATGTCCAAGTACATAAGAACAGCGGTCCTATTTGTTTTATCTTTAGCTCAAACGTTTAGGGTGTTACAATATCTCCCCCTTGGGATCATTCATCCTTGAATGATGGTCTTAGATTAGTACCTTACATGGGAATACCAAAATAGTCTAGTATCTCTTGAACTATTTCTTAATGACATGAACTTTCCTAATATGTGGAGCATTATAACAAGTCGTGGAAGAAACATACAGGCACGAGTCATAAGATGCAGACATGTCATAGGACATGAGTTTCATGGGAAATGAAAATAACAATGTAAGACATGAGTTTAGGGGTATCTTAGTTGTATACATAGGGCTTATAGAGCATGAATGACATGACGAAGACTAGGACATAAGTCCCATTCGATCGGAAGTTACATAACATGAAATAGGGGTTCATTAGACATAGGAATACAAGTATTTTCACCTCTAATACTGGTAGTATTAGATCTTAGCAACACCTTTTGAACCTATCTTTTTTCCCTAAATATTACACTTTATTATTTCCAAAATACAATTCTCACATGGGCACATCCAAGTACTAAAGTCTGATTCTAACACATTCTTACCTTGTCTAAGCCTACTCAGAGATACAAGGTGCCAAGCTAAAATACTCATGCTAGTCTGAATTTCAAGATCCCACAATTTAATTCCCTTTAAGAACCTTCATCTTGATTATTGACTTGCTCTTATGTTAGTTTTAAAACTCAACAAGGAATCTCTTGCATCTACAGTTATACCCAGGCACATTACTTTTTCTCATCATGTAAATATCCATTCTTGAACTCTGATCAAGAAGTCACAAATTACATAGTGTATTTAGCCACATAGGTATCGACATAATATCTAAGCTCATCGCTATAACTTTATGGTTTCTTCCCTGTTAATAAGAAAAATATTCTCCATCTAACCTAGAACCTCTATGAACCACAATTTTAGGTACTCCTACCTGGGGACAACCCATATGAATTCATCTAACTATTACATATAGCTAATTTTCATCTCACACTTCATCCATGCTTATGATCTTAGATGAATTGGTATACTGCCATCATCGCAACAAGGAACATCTAGTCACTCCATTCCAACCATTACTCAACTGATATCACACCACTGTCATGTCATAAAGAATACTACCAAAGGACTAGAATATGAGCATAAGGAATATAAGGGATACTTCTCAATCACTACTAATACTTATTGTGACCTTGCTAATAAAGATGTGTCCTGTGAATAATGCATAATAGGCACGAATGTTTTATACATAAAATACATAAAACATAACTGAAGAATCATTATGGATATAGATAATGACATAACATGAGTTCGAAACATATCAAAAAGTTTAAGTTCATAGGACTAGGCATACTAGAATTCATAGATTCGTGGAGTAAGTATGGGATCATTGAGTTAAGCTTATTTTCATTCTAGGAACTTAGCATGAATGTGAATTAATATCAAGTTCATAAACCAAGATAATGGGCATGATTTTAATACAGGTACATGAGTAGAGTGTCATAGTGACTGAAGTATAAGGGATATTTTTGGATAAAAATGGGTTACTTTCTCATTCTAGCTCTTTTTGAACTCATTACATTACTATTTATATCCAAAGACATGACTGGTTCCTCACCCAATCATCTCCCCCTTAGCTAAAATTTAGTGTTTTAAGTTTGTGGACTTATTATCTATACTTAGCTATCATTACTTTACTCTGCATAGTCGGGTTATCACTATATACATGAATTCTAAACTCTCTTTAATAGACTATATTTGTAGATAATTAATCTTTGCTAGGACTTCTTTATGAGATACTACTCTACACTTTTACTTGCCTCTATGTCTATTATTCTATAATTTATGCTCCTATTGTTATACATGCCCATTTCCTCAAAAACTTAACAAGCTGGTCTTTTCTTATTAGTCTACATTTATCACACCTCTAAATTTCTATCCATTCAATATTATAGAATTAAAACTTATATCAAGAGACTTTACATTATATTGTCTTATTTATAATCCCCTCATTCATACCATAGGATTACCTTATAATTCATACCTGGAATCTCTCCAACTTACACAATATCAAGAATAATAAACTAGGAACATACCACTCTTAGGACCTTAGAATCTCATCTACGGTATATGTCTCTTCGGGAGCATATATCTTGCCTTATAATTCTTAAGATTTTCTTATCATCAAATATTTTAGCCTTCACTCACTTATTCATCTAGAGCCCGCATATATCACACTTACACTTTCACACTTTTCAGAAGTTAACATCTTAATTTCTTGCATATGTTATGTCAAGCCCACTGTATCAAATCCTAACTAACATTATCACTCTCATGCTACCCTTCTTCTTACCACGACAATCATCTAAGGTCAAGCTCTACAATCTAGTACTAAACATAGATGGCACTTATCAACGTATACTACTTAGAATTATTTCTACCAAAGATAATCAAGAAATACTTGGTCATTGAGGTCTCATGACAAAATAGTAAATTTTTAATGTAGTCTCACAGCCTATCTAGTTGCAATCTATGCGCGTATTTTTTTCGCACATAGCTACTACTTATTCAATGACCTGCCTAAACTACATTCATAGATCTAAAACAAAAAGTGGGGGCACTCTCTTTAAAACACAATGGGTAGCCTAAATTTGTCAATTCCTGACCACTCTATCCTCCTATTCACAACATAGACTTAATCTTTACTAACACAATCGCATGTCATCCTAACTTCCTTCCAGTTCAAGTATACTTCTAAGTCATCATATCAAAAAATCCTATCTCTACTTGCAACCATCAAATTTACACCTTGACCAACACCTAAGGATATTTAATCTCATCACCCAGTTAATGGATAAATGAATTCAGCTACATACTTCGATCAATTTACCATCTCCACTTTTAAGCCACTAAACTTTTGAATTCATATTTCTAGATTTAGAACTCATTCTACTGCTTATGACTTACAACACTCTAAACTACACTATCTCTCAAGTGAAAAATACTACCCAGGCATTGACATACAAACTTTTTCGATTAAAGTTGTCATGAGTAACAAGGTTCAAAAGGGGTTGAGAGTACATATTAACACAGGGTCAAACACACTATTCTTATAAACAAGGGTGCATCCTTTCAAAATGAAAAACTTAAACACACTAATAGTCTCTTCATAATCTCTTGTGCGGTCTCTTAACTTTTTGGTTTGCTCTATCTGCGAGAAGTACATTGATAGGAATCTAACCTTTACTGCCTTTACCACCTCGAAGGTGATACATAGAAAGAACAATTAGAGCAACGCACGGGTTTGCATAAGTTTCTTAGGGCAGCTCTATTGTACGATCTAGAGTATGAAAGAATTGAAATATTTCTTAAATGTCCTACAACCTCTAAATCACAAGTGTGGTGCTCTTCACACTCATAATTAGGACACTACTAGACATAACTTCTTAGACAATCTAGGGCACTTGGACTCTGGGCTCTGATACCAAGTTTGTCACACCCCGAACCGATGCCCTATATGTGACACACACCTGATATTATTGCTAGTATGAGTGAACATTCTGGAATATCACATGAGCATAAACCTAACATAATGAATAGAGAGAAAGCAATATAAAATAAGATTTCTCAAAGGAGAAAGTCTTTCATCAATGATCTTTAATATCATATAACGTTTGGCGACACAATAGTCATGATAAATAAGACTAAAAATTACAAGCTCTTTTGACAAATAAACCAGTCTACGAAGCCTCTACTGACTAACTATAATTGTCGGGAAAAGGCCTCAGCATACCCTCATACTGAAAGGAATATAGAGAAATTGTCATAAATAAATTTGCTCTGGGTAGAAAGGAGGCTCACTAATTGCAGAAGATGATAGTCCTAATGAGGCCCCTTACCGCGGACTTGAGATCCAGAACCTACATCATGAAATAATATAGTACCAAAGACAACCAATACGTGGAATGTATTGGTACGTAAAACTACTTTAGGAGGGAAGTAAAACAAGAGATTAGAAATGACAATAAAATTCAAAAATAAGTGAAGACAACTGGAAAGGAACAATAATATAAACTAAATTTATAATTGACCAAGTAAGGTAGATTTAATTCCTTTGATTATTTGTGGAGAAAGTAGTGAACCATCATAAACCACCATGTGAGCGCATGGAGTCTGATCTCGGCCCGATCAACTAAGCCATCCTATAACTTGCTGGGCATAGACATGACATGACATAATTTACTAGCAAGTATCCATGGTTTGCCTCTTTTTGGGACATATGAAAAAAAGAGTCATCCGACTTGTGGAATAATCTCTATCCTGTGTCGGCAAATAGAGTTTCGGACATTTATCGTTTCAATTTATGCCTTCACTGTCAGCTGAACTAACTAACTCCCTTATGCTCATGATGTTATCTTTTTTATATAATTAGTTCTTGATCAAAATGTTAGTCTTGTTACGTTCATGTTCATAGTTTTGGGTTTTTAGGCTCATGCTTATCGTTTAACCTTTTTAGGCTCATAATTATGTATAGCCACTTTAGGCTCATATTGAGAGTTAAACATAATAGGTTCATATACATGAGTTAATACTATCAATATTAGAGAGTCATCATAGGTAATTTCATGGTTCTATATGCTATAATATATGTACATGATTGGAAGCATTCTTGTAAAAATATTCATGTTCATTTTATAAAGTATCTATTAACTCAATGGGAGATTACTGGAAAGTTGGTATTATTACACTAAAACTTGAAAATTCATAATGTATACATCACACTGCAAAGAGTTTTACAAATGTTGCGGGAAGGTTACCTTCATATGGATTATAGAACAAGAATTATGCTTTTAAGAGTTTCATAAATTATATCTTATAACTTTAGTAGAAACATTCACATGATGGCATGGTTGAGTTTTTTTACATGGAAGATTGGGCAAGATATTGCATTACAATCATCTGCTGCCTAAGATTTTGGAAAACATATTGAGATGTTATCCCAATAGGAGATAAAACAATTATTAGCAAAAAAGTGAACTCAAACTCCCAATCTAAGAATCTAACAATATCAATATGGGAAGTTCAATTTTCAAAGAGCTATTTAACAGGTCGACAGGTCAATATTTTGCAAAAATAAGAAGAAAATCATACAAAGCAACCAGTGAAGTAGTCTTACACTTAGTGAAACAATTATACAACCAGTGCAACCGTCATACAACTAGCTATACGAACGGTTATAGAGATATAATTGGTTTATACCATATCAACAGTTAAAAGGATGAAAGACGATGAACAAAGAAAGATGTTAATTTTCTTTTCTTACCCAAAATATTTGGGAAAAACATATTTATGCATTTAATTGAGGAATAGGAGTATGAGAGTTTCTTCAATTCTAGTTTATCTTGAACAAATTGAATTGGTGAACATGAAATTTAAATAATACATAAATATGGTCTCACAAACCTTAAAAGGTTAGAGAAACTAGTGATAGGAAGGAAGAGAACTAAGGTTGATTCTTGAGCCAATTCTTCTATATTTCTTAAGCTTGAGTTTGAGAAAAAGGAGAGAGGTGTTAAGGCTGAAAAAAGTTTGAAACTGATAAGAAGGAGTTTTTAAAAGGTATTGAGGGTTATGGGAAAAGTAAAGGACGAAATGACCCCTCATAGAATGTGAAAAGATAAGAAAAGAATAGAAAATCTGACTGTTTTAGCAAAACTCACATAAATTTTTACTCGAGACTATAATTTATGAGCTGTTGGTGGAATTGGAAAGGAGATTAAAAAATCTTTAATTTGATAGGAAGTGGGTCACATATCTCTATGTATTACAGGAGAAATGCTCGTTTAAGTTTGATCCTTTTATGAACCTGTACAAAAACTTAATCATTAAAGAACTTTTCAATTCAAATTTATTTAGAGATTTCTTATGCCCTTAGTTCAAACTCAATGTCCCTACGACACTTAAGACATGAAATTTACACCTAGATCTAATAAAATTCTTTGATTTAGGTCTAAGTACATATGAAAAGCGGTCTAATTTGTTTTATCTTTAGCTCAAATGTTCAGGGTGTTACATTTTCATGCCTTTAAAACTTGCTAAATCTATAAACTACGCCTATGAGGTTTGGTAGGATAGACCCACATACCTTTTGACGGAGAAAAATCAAAGGGAACATAGAGAGATTTGCCTTTGGAGATAAACATCCTCAAACCCTAGGTGGTTTCTCCTCTCTTTCTTTGGAGAGATGATTTGGGGATTTGAGGAGTGATAATAATGTATGTTAAGACCTTAATTTCATCTATATTAGATTAGGAACGATTATAGGGTGTGAAAAGACCTCAACTCCCTTAAAAAAGAACAAAATGGAGCAACTTATGATGCTTGGCTTTTGCCTTGCGACTCATTATTATGCCAACCTTAGTTGGCAGCACACAACTAGATCCAGCCTCACGGTTGGCAGCGCACGCCCAAAGCCAACTCCATTCAATGGCTGTTTGTGTTTGTTCCACGATGCAAGGCCTTTGCAGAGGGTCTAAATCGCATCGCTCACCAACTTTTAAGGCCTAAAAGCACCCCCAACACAATCCACAACATCTAAACACGATCTACCATAGAAATGAGTGGGTCTTAAGGCTCATTTTGAATGCATTAATTGAGTGTTAAAGACACGGGGTGTTACATTATCCCCCTAGGGATCATTCGTCCTTGAATGATGACTCTAAACACATAAAACATGATTTAAGGCAATATATAGAACTAAATGAGTAAGATAAGATCAATAATTTTCATTAGGAATTTTCCAACAAAACATGCAAAGGCATCAAAAGATCTTTTTGATAACCATTAGTGAATCGTGTGAGCACTAAGTGTGAGATAATAAGAATTGACATAGAGATGACCTTTCACATGAGTTCTAAGGATGATGATCATCACAACTTAAGCAATGGGTTTATTTGGTGATCATAGGTTTTGATTTGCATTGATACTCAATATGTAATAAGGTTTCGTGGGAGAAAGGAATAGAAACATTCTCCACCTTACAAGATATAACGAATAAACCTTAAACTTAGAGACATTACTCGTATATGCCCCAAATAATAAATAACATACTTCTTCATTTCCAACTTACAATTCTCCCATGACACACCTAACCGCAAGAGTTTGAGTCCCATTATATGGTACTTCCATGTTGAAGGCTAACCCTGAGTTAGAAGGTTCTAACTTAAGCTACGAGACCTTGTACTCTACATCCCATTAAGAATATTCCTTCACCTTATTACTATAATCAACATCCTCAGGTCTTAAATCAAAGAGTACTAACCACATTGCATATTGGTTTGTGTATTCATCATGCCTACCTTCACTAAATCGACCTTATAGATCTCCTCACTAAAAACCAACAACTTCAATCACTATCACAAATATTTTTGCCACATATATCCTTCTTAATTATTTCAAAGAATGAAAGCTCATCTCCTTCTCCCTTCTTCAACTATAACCTTAGGTCTAGTAGTTACACCCAAAACTTAACACAATAAGAAACATCTGCTCCCTTATCTAAGACATTACTACACTTTCATAACCACTATCATACAACATACGCAAGGTCATTGAGGGACCCATGCATAAGCATCATGACTGTGAGTAACATATTTAATTATAACTTATACATATTGCACTACTCAAGGTGGGACATGAGATGAAGATACGATACAACAGGCATGAAGTACTCCATATATCAAATGTCTAGATCATAGATTTGGTCATAAACACAGCACAACACAACATGAGTTCTTAGGAATGAGCTCAATGAGAAACATGATCGTATATATTATGAGCTGCATAACATAAAGCTAGAATTCATGTAGTCAATGCTATAGACAAGGATTTCTACTAGGATCTATTGCTCCTTATTTTTAGAGCTAAGGTATTCATGAGTTTGCATAAACTTTATCACTTTGGTCTAAAGCCAATATAAAATTAATTGGAGAAATATATAAAACATATTTTCTTAGAACCAAGAATGATGTGGGACATGGATTTATGGATCATGAGCATCGCAACATAGAGCTTGAATACTTGGAAAATTGGATTACTGAGACATCATTGCTTCTAGTTTGGAGGTCGGAACATGACTCAAGTCTCATAGACAACTTAAACCTTGGGCATAGGCATGACTTAAATACATAAGACATTAATAGATGTCTCCTTAAATTGAATAAGGAGTTGGCTTGAATAGGAATAGATTTATCATGACCCTTCCCTAAAATTGACACCACGAGAAAATTTGGGAACTATCTTAATTCATCATCCCCCTTAGATCAAAGTTACAATTCTAAACTTGCAGACATATCCCCTCATCAAATCTATAACCATAACTCGCAACATAATGGGGGTATCAGTATACACAAAAGCACCAAATTCCCTCAATAACTTTTACACAGAAAGTAAATTTTTTCTAGGGAATTTCCTTTAGGGATACTAACCATAACTTCCTCTAACTCCCAAAGTCATCAACTTATGACAAATTATCATGGGCTTGGACATCCGTTCTTCTAAACACTTAAAACTATATTGTCAGCTCCTTAGATTACTAGAATTACATCTCTAATATAATAACCTCATAACTTAACAAAACTTTTAAAACTACACCAAGGGTTCACATAGTCTATCTATTTCTCCCTTGATTCAGCTCTATATAACACCATATAACAACTCACTAGACTTCTCCATACTAAAAAGCTTGCAAACATAGACTAGGTGTACATGACACTCATAACTCAAAACCGAGTATACTGCATTCTTATAACTTAAGGCTTTTATCCATCTAATGATTTAGCTACCATTTATACTTCAACACTAGACCTCATGCATATATCACAATTACAAACTCCAACATTTTATAAGTCATCCACCTAAGATCTTTCACACATCACATCACGTCTACTAATTCATTCCCACAAAACATGTATCATTAATCTTAAGCTACTATTCTTACCACCATACTTCACATCTAAAGTTCAAGCCTACAGTCTAACATTAATCATGTACCACAGATAATTCATGCCACATATTATACTAGTCGATTAATTGGGAACTCAACCCAAATACCTTAATTCACTTAACTATGACCTACAATCACGTCCCTTCATGACATTAGTAATACACCTCAAAATCTACTACATACCTTATCACACGCCGTACTAGCTTACAACTACCAGAGAAAAAAAAATCAAGGGGGTAAAGTCACATAATAAGGATAGTCGATCTTAATCTTATAATATAACCCATTACGATCTATTAGTCTGTTCTACATTCTCACAACATATCTACTTACCCATTCATACATTTAGACTACTTTCAAAATCCCATAAACATTACTAAGTTTTCCCCAAGTTAGTCTATACATAAAACTTATAGGCTAATCTTTCCCTTTCTATTCACGACATATAAATGATTTCTACAAGATACCATAACTATCCATTTCGAGCTCCTTCCCTATTTTAAATAAATGATAAGCATAGACAATCACTTGCTCTACAGACTACTATACAATCTACAAGTATTAATACAACATTAGTCAATCACTCAATAAAAGGGAAACCCACCCCTCAATCAAACGTTGTATAACTAAAGCTAGCTTTTTTAAGAAAAAGTCACCCTCTATCTTCTAAACTTGTGACTTCATATCACTAACTTCTAGACCATCTTACTATCAATAGGTCATGACACCTTAAAATATACTACTACTCGAGTGAAAATACTGTTCCAAAATTCTGCCATATATCTCTACCCTTAAGCATGTCAGTTGCAACAAGGATTCATAAAGGGACTGAATACACTCCTTAACTCAAGCTCAAACACATGATTAATGTAGATCGAGGTATACACTGAAATAAATACACATTAAAGCACTAACGGACTTCTCTGATTTCCTTGTGCTATATAATAACCTTTTATGCCTCAATTAGAAAGGACCATATCCTTTAGACTCTAGTCTTATGCACTTGTATCGCCTCAACAATGAGACATAACTAATAAAATCTGAGTAAGGAAGAAATTTGGATAACTTTAGTATGGACATCACAATGGCACGATCTAGAGTATGAAAGAATGGAAAACATCTCCTAAATGCCTCGTAGATTCCTCCTTATAAGTGTGGTATGCTACACACCTATAAAAAGCACTTTACTCAACACGGCTTCATAGAAAACCTGGGACCCTGAACCATGCTCTGATACCAAGCTTGTCACGACTTGAGCCGAGGCCCTTTCCGTGATGGGCATCCCAAACCACGAAGGTCCTAGAGACCCCTTAACATACTATGATAAGCATAATCCATATATAAATCAAGTGCGAAAGATATAATAATGTTTGATGGAAACTTATAATCTAAAATGTGTCAACAAAATTAGGACAATACAATAGTCAAATTTTATTCTACACCAGTCTACGAAGCCTCTAAAAAACTAAAAAACTAGTCTTACTAAACGGGGATAAAGCCCTCGATCGGACCATAAAACTGACCGAGATTACATACAGATAGATTGCCTTCTAGTGTAAGGGAGGCCCACCAAATTTCAGAAGTATGGAAAAAATTTACTATTGAGATGGACCCCGGGACTGAGGCTCTAAACCTATAGATAAGGGGTCAATACTCAAAAGTACTGGTATATAGAACAATCCAAAAATAACGTATATTTCATTTGACATAATTGAGAGTATTGTGAAAACCATTTATCATAACATATATATAAAAACACATGGGAAAAATTAATGAGCTTCAAAACATTCTTGTAAGTCATGACTCAACTCTTTGTTTTACTTCAGAGCTAGATGATACACCCTACAAGTCTGATATCCCATGAGCAATATGGGATCTGCCCTTAACTCGGTGGCCAAGCCTCCAATCTGAGTTTATCGCAAGAATTGCGGTATAAATAAGAACAAAGTATTCCTTCTTTCCGACATACCATGCTATAGGAAAAGTGTGCCTCCTTGCTAACACACCATATCATAAGAAAGTATGCCTCCTTGTTGATTTATAATTTCAAAATAACCCGCACTGATAAAATATGATTTTGGGATGTGAATTATTTGAACTCGAGCCTTCTTCCGATAACCATCTAACTCTCTTAGAGCCTATTTTTAGCCTTTTAAAATATGCATCTTACTGAAATCATGATCTGAAATCTGAATAGTCTGAAGTCTGTTCTATTTTGAGTCTGTCATGGCATTTATCCAATTTGGTATCGTCATACCAAGAATTTCAAGCTCTATAAGCCATATCATATCATGCCATAGTCTTTTCATTTAACACATGTGAATGACCACCCAAAATATTTACATCATATGAGAGTTCTCATTTCAAAAACATATTAAAAGTTATGCAAATCACTCCTTTTTCAAGTCTTTAACACATAGTGGCCAACTCTTTCATAAATCGCATGCAATTCTTTCATTTAACATGAAGAGCACCTATATAATAAGAAAACACCCTCTCACCAATTATAACTAATGTCCAGTCCATAAATAATAGTAAAATATTTGACTCATACTTTAGGACATACAATTGAACAACCCATAACATGTTAAATCAAATAAATTTCATGTTGGGGGAGAAATTTCTTGAATCTTTCTTTCATATTAATTCTCAAAAACATATAACGTATAAAAACATGAATGTAATTCAAATCGATGGAAAACTTCATGATAATCTCATCAAAATGGGTTCATGATGCATGTTCTTCAAACCATTTTCAAAACCCTTTTTATATAAATAATTTTCATACCTTTAAAACTTGTTAAAAACTATAAACTATGTCCATGAGGTTTAGGATAGTCCCACATACCTTTTGACAGAGAAACAAAAGGGAACGTAGAGAGATTTTCCTTGGAGATCAAAGTCCTCAAACCCTTGGTGGTTTCTCTTCTCTTACTTTTAGAGAGATGATTTAGGGATTTGAGAAGTGATAATAATGTATATGAAGACCTTAAGTTTGTCCATATAAGATTAGGAACAATTATAGGGTGTGAAAATA
This sequence comes from Capsicum chinense, assembly GCA_026120095.1. Lineage (NCBI taxonomy): Eukaryota > Viridiplantae > Streptophyta > Magnoliopsida > Solanales > Solanaceae > Capsicum > Capsicum chinense. The sequence continues at coordinate 323,821 of JAPEIP010000109.1, read as the reverse complement.
CCTCAACACCCTTAAAAAAGAATAAAATGGATAAACTTATGAGTCTTGGCTTTTGATTTGTGGCGCACAGCCAAAGCCAACCTCAGGGTTGGCAGCACACGCCAAAAGCCAACTCCATCCAATGGTTTTTTATGTTTGTTCTGTGATGCAAAGCCTTTGCAGAGGGTCCAAATCGCGATGCACACCCACTTTTAAGGCCTAAAAGCACCCCAAAATCTCCCACAATATCTAAACATGGTTTATCGTCGAAATGAGGGTCCTAAGGATTATTTTGAATATGTTATTTGAGTGTTAAAGACACGGTGTGTTACAACGTGCTAATTACTCCTATTGCATATCAATATTAGGCCCTAGTGCAATCAGTCACATATCTCAAACTTTCAATTATGCTAGCACATTCCTTTTTATTTGTAACATCATTTTCACTTTTAACAGGAAATAGGTGAATACTAGAATCAAATGGAGTTACAATATGCTTGAAATCAACGAACTTATATTTGTCCAAAATTTTGTTAACATAATGTGACTGGTCAAGAAAAATTCCAACACATTTTCTAGTAATTTTTATTCCTAGAATAGAATTTGCCTCACTAAAATCTTTCATATCAAAATAACTTCTAAGAATATTTTAGTTTCTCTAATAACATTCATAATAGAGCCAAGGATCAGTACATCATCAACATTTAGACAAATAATAACATAAGTATTATTTCAAAACTTATGATAGATGTACTTATCACACTCATTTATTTTAACGCCATTATCAATCATGGTGGAATCAAAATTTTCATCCGATTGCTTTGGTGTTTGTTTCAAGTGTTGTTTTTTTTAAAAGAAGGGACAACGAAAAGGGGTTTAAAATGGCTATCAATGGATTGAAATACTTTTAATAGCATTTAAATGAGTTTATTATGCATTGGAAGACTTTAAATAGCCAACATAAATCACACAATGTGCATCATTTGAAATTCATAATCCTAAAGTCTCTAAACAACTTATTAACTAAAATTTACTGCAGTAACTAAATAAATTTTTAATACTTCTCCTTTGCTTTAGTTACTGCTATTTTAAAAACTGCTCCTCCTCAATTTTTGCTCTGACAGTAGATGCTGATTTTTTTTAATATTTTTAAAGTTGCACTTTTTCTTTTTGATATTGATCTTTCTCTTTTTTTTATTCTTTGTTGAATAAACCCCATCAACAATCTTGTTTTATTTGAAAGTACTTTCACAGGCTTTGCAAAGTATTGTAAGGATTTTCATTCATCAAAACATCACATAAAGGATAACTTTCAAGATATAATTTCTTTACAGACCAAATTTGATAGTGTTTGATGGTGAAAATTTTTGAGGCATTCAAAGAGAGACTACGGCTTCACATATTTTTGATTGAAAATAGTCCTATGCTTTAAAAAAAGCACCGGTTGAAAATGGTAGCCCTGACGGATTAAAAATAGTATGGTACCTTTGGAAGAACTTACAGATTTTGTAAGATCAATGAAGCTCTTGATACCCATTTTTTTAAAAGATGAGACGACGAAAAAAGATTTAAAATGGCTCTCAATGGATTGAAATACTTTTAACAGCTTTCAATGATTTTACTATACATTGGAAGGCTTTAAATGGCCAACATAAAACACACAATGTGCATTATTTGAAATTCAAAATCCTAAAGTTTCTCAACAACTAAAACAACCTAATCTAAAATTTAAAATTCAAACTCATCTTAATTTTGAACAACTTATTAACTAAAATTTATTTCACTACCTAAACCAATTTTCAACATCAAGCCATACAGAAAATTTAGTAAGTTTACGGACTTTACTTTCTTGGCTAGCTTCAACAAAACACTCGGGTTATTCCATGTAAATCTCCTCATTTATGTCTCCATTTTAAAAAATAATTTTTACATTCGTTTGATGAATTTGTAAATAAAAAATTATCGCAATAGCATCTACAAGTCTAATGGATGTAATAATTATCGAAGAAAAAGTTTTAAGAAATTCTAGGCCTTCTAGTTGCTTAAAACATTTAGCCACTAGCCTAGACTTGTATTTATCAACAGATTCATCTGGTTTTAATTTTTTACTTGAGACCCATTTACTGTTAGAGTGAGTAAAAAGTCCCACATTAGTTGGGGAATGGACTAGTGGTTTGCTTATATGAACTTGGACAATCCTCACCTCTTGAGCTAGCTTTCTAGATTGAGTTAGGCCTAAGGTCCATTCTTGACATGGTATCAGAGCCAGGTTCATCTCCATTTTGAACTCCTAGTCCACGCGTTAGTGCCAGTTGGGCCTGGGCGCGAGGGGGTGTTAGAGTGGGTAAAAAGTTCCACATTGATTGTGGAATGGACTGGTGGTTTGCTTATATGGACTTGGACAATCCTCACCTCTTGAACTAACTTTTGAGATTGAGTTAGACCCAATTTCCATTCTTGACATTTACATCCAATTGTTTTACAACCTGGTGATAAATCAACTAGCTTCCAAGTTTTATTAGAAATTAATGATTCCATTTCATCATTTACAGCCTCTTTCCAGAAAACAACATCATGTGAAGACAAAGCTTCTTTTAAAGTGAGAGAATCATCTCCAACGTTAAAAACATAATAACTAGGACCAAAATCTTTTTCTACTCTAGCTCTTTACTTCTTAACTCAAAATCATCATTTTCTTTATTTTTCAAAATAGAAGTTGAAGAACTAGGTAGTGACAAAATATGTACTTCAGTCCTTTGACCCCCACTATTTTTAGAATAAAAAAATTATTTTCATGAAAATAACATCACCTGACTCTCTTATAACACTATCTTCAAGATTAATAAATCTACAGGTCGTACTATTTGAAGCATGACCAAGAAGAATATAAATAGTAACTTTTTTACCCAACTTAGAAATTTTAAGATTCATTAACCTTACATAGACTAAGCAACCCCAAACTCTTAGATATCCTAAAATTTGGCTTATGATCTTTCCACAACTCAAAAGGTATTAATTTGCTCATTTTATGAGGCACACGTTTCAACACATAACAAGTAGTCAAAAGAGCTTCACCCCAAAAATTTAAAGGCGCATAAGACTCAATTAACATGGCATTAGTTAACTCAACCAAAGTTCTATTTTTTCTTTCCGTTACACCGTTAGATGCTTGTTTTCATTACCGTTAGATGCTTGTTTTCATTAAGTAAACATGCGTAAACTTAGCAAAATATAAAAGTGATGAAATATCTATTTCTACTACGAGTTAAAATTCCTCTAGGTTCACAAATGATGAAATATATAATTCTAATAAATCAGTTTTTCTTTCAACTGAAAATGAGGCCTTTTTGTGATTTTGGCTTTATTACAAGCCTCACATTTTTTAAAATTATTTTTGATCACTGAAATTAATCCTAAACTACTCATGATTCCTACGTAAAAGTATTTATATGACACAAATGAGCATGCCGAAAATTAGTAGAAGAAAGCATGTAAACAAAAGTAGATGTTTAATTCATTTCAACATTTAACTTGAACATCCCATCACAAGAATACCCCCTTTCCATAAAAATATTATTTTTCACAATTACCTATTGATTAGATTCAATAATCTATTTGTATCTTGCTTTATTAAGAAAAAATTAGACATTAAATTTTTTCATGAAAGAAGTATAAAGTACATTTTTTAAAATTAATATCCCTACAGAAGTAAAACTCAACTTAACATCTCTCATTCCAAGTACTTGAGTTGTATGAGAATCTCCAAGAATGATGGTTTTGGGCTCCTCAAAAGGATTATATTTTTTAAATCAGTCATTGTCATAATAGACATGGCGGTTTGCACTAGAGTCAGTCCAGCATCTATCAATATTCCTCACCATGTTTATGTCTGTTATGCCACAAATAATTCTTCGATAACATTTGCTTGAGGTGTAGGCCTACGTTTTTTAAATTTGCAAAATTGAGCAATATGCCCACTCTTGCCACAGAAAAAGCACCATCCCTTTTCTTAAACATGTTAGTTTTTTGCTTGGTTATTTTCACCATTATTGTCCTTGGGATGTCTACCATCATTTTTCTTGAATTTTCCTTCTTAGGCTTCAAAGTACTATTTTTGTTAGTTTCAGGGGCAACATTATTTTAAGTAGTTAAATTTACCTTCGGTGTGATGTTATTCTCTTCTGTTTGCAAAAATACATCTTGACCCCTTGCTTCTTCTTCCATTATCAAAGTCTCAAGAGAAGTTTCCTTTTGATTGTGGCGTATAGTTTTTTGAAATTCCTTCCAAGAAGGTGGAAGTTTATCAATTATGCCACAAACAATAAAGTTATCTCTAATTTTGACTTCTTCAGACCTGATCTCTCTAACAATCATTATGAAGTCCTCAACTTGGTCTACCATTAATTTGTTGTCTACCATTTGAAAAGTAAAAAAATCTTCTAGCGGCGTACTTTTTCGGTCCAGCCTCCTCGGTGTCATACTTACTTTGCAAAGCTTTTCAAATTTTCTTTGCACTAGAGTAAGTTCTATCATAATAATCATAAAAATTATCAGATAGACAATTAAGTAAAAAATATCGACATTTGTAGGAGTCTCCATTGTATTTATCAGCTTTCTCTTGGAGAGAAATAAGTTCTTCATTGTTCATGGAAGAATTATCTACTTTATTTGGATTCTTATCAATTAACACATAAGAAACACTGAGACGACTTAAGTAGACTGTTGAACCGAAATGGCTTGTTGAGATTTCTCATCTTGACATCCGCGCATTCTTCAGTTGTTGCCATTGAATCTCCTTAAAATTGTTGGTAAAATTACAATTGCAAAATTACAAGTGAAGAAAAAATTTTTTCTTCTTCGTTGGCTGAGGCACAGATATCTTGTTCTTTTTAAGGAGATTCACGCCCACTGCAGCAAATGATTTCACCAGTCCAGCAGTAATCTTATTGGCTTGTTCCCTCCAGGATACAATAACCTTCTCACAAAGAACAACTCAATAACTCTGAACAAGAGTTGAGTTCAAAGCTCTACAAAAAGAACATCTTCCTTCAACTAATTAACTCTTTTTTTTTCTAACTTAGGTTAACTTTATTTTTCTTATATTTTTCAAAATCATGCTTTATAGGTGAGGTATTCATCCTTATGTTGAATAAGGATGAATGAGGGATAGTAACGAGGGAAAATCAGTGACCTTTACGTTACAAAAGTTACAAAGGTTATAAGTGGTAGAAAGTGAATGAATAAAGAATTGAAGGTTATATGAATTTCAAGGAGAATGGTGGCCATGTACAGCCACCACTAACCATAGAATAAAGTGCATGAAATGCACCACTAATAACCTCACTAAGTCCTGTAGTAAAAGAGAGTAACTCATGTCTTTAAGGCATTATATGCCACTTACTCACATGAAAAGTAACTGCAACCATGCATGCAACAAATCAATGCAAATGATGCATCTGATTAATATTAAAATGTCCAAACTTCATCATCATGTAATTTTTGATATGCATTATTTGACTCGAGAATCTTTACAAATAGTCTTTACCTCTGAGAAATAGGGGTAAGGTTTTCGTATGCTCTACCCTCCTTAAACTCCATTTTTGGGATTACACTGACTATGTTGTTGTATTATACATTAAAGTACAAAAAATATACATTCTCCAATATTTTGGTGAATAGATATACATTGTAAAAATCTCTTTAATTAATACAGCTATGGTATTTTTAAATTCATAGAATTTTACAATTGGAATAGAGTTTATGTTAGATATTGCGATGGAGGATCCTTCACGGGAGATGTTGAAGCAATTCATCCCGTAAGTCACATTAGTTACATTCTTCAGAGTTCCTAATTGTTAATTAGTAGTAATTACACGAATTAAATGGTTTACTTTTTCTAATTAAGACTCCAAATTTGACAGGGTACTGGACTTCATTATAGAGGGGCAAGGATATTCAAAGCTATTATAGAGGACTTATTGGCTCAAGGAATGAATACATCAGAAAATGTATGCTCACATTGAACTTTTTATTCATATATACAGTTAACGAAAAGTTTAATGTTTATATAAAAATGACTTTTAACCTTGTTTATCGTTCATTTGGGACAGTTGAATTTGTACATGGGTAAAAAATACATGTTACAGTTTAGCTTTTTGTTTGTATCATAAGTTTGCAAGATAAAAAGTAAAAATCTCAAACAATATAATTCTATAAACAAAGTTAAGCTTAAGAACAAATCTGTAACAGCGTCGCAAGGCGTGTAACCGAGATTCCACAGTTACAAGCCAGGCTTGACCGGAGGCAGCACTAGTCTGAGCTAAAATAATAAAGACAGGGAAAATATAAAAGATCTTTTATTTACTTGTAGATAGAAATGAGGGAAAACCGATCCTCTTTTACGACGGGGTGCCTAATTATAGAGTACAATGTTGGTCTAAGACCAATAAGGGAGTGCCAACCAAATTCGATATTACTGTGGCTAATAATCAGGCAGCACCACTTGTCGATGAACAGCTGAGGAATGTCGGCCGAATATCGTGTGTCTGGTGCAGCCCTGACACACTGGTCTCTTGTCTGCCCTTTCATATGCAGTCGCCATTGCTGTTAGAATTGTGTCACTTCTATCTAGCCCGAGATGGCGTTTCCCCTTCAATATCACCCCTGAGATGATGCTATCACGGTTGATTGCGACTTTACCTGACCTGAGATGGCCCATACTTGCTTATACTATTTAACCTTATATAAACATGTCCTAGCAAATAACATACTTTATTTTTATGTTATTGATTTCACTTTATATGAAATTAGTTATTTGTAGAAATCTTTTATGTGATTTGAAACATGTTATATGAAATTTTGTTTCCATTTAATTTGGAGAACATTGCTATAGTGATTTATATTGTGTTTAAATAGAAACAATCAGACAACGACACAACACCTCCAATGTACTATCTACAAAACTATCTAACCTCATAACGATGTTACTTTGACTTTTCAGAAATACTATCGTATTCGTGTCAGATTCTTTAAAAGTACATTATTTTGATGTATTCGACACACACTCATTGCTATTTTTGAAAAATCCGAGCAACATAAACTCATAGTTCCCATGGTCTTGTTCCTCCTCGCTTCCCTCTTCTACAACGGGGGTTGCATTTTTTTTTATTTCGACATTTAACTCTATTTTTGTAGCTCCTGAAAGACTTTTTATCCTTATGAAATGGTAGGCTATACTCTCTGGATGTTCAGCTGGAGGATTAACAACAATCTTACATTGTGACAACTTCGGAGCTTTATTACCAACGAGTGCTAAAGTTAAATGCTTTTCAGATGCTGGTTATTTTATTGATCAGTAAGCATTCTTCTTCCACATAATAATATTTCATTTCTCATCATATTATATTTTTCTCTTTTAGTAATTAAATTCTCGCAATTTATGTTCAAGATTATTTTTTATCCATTTAATTCCTTATATTGACTGTGTAATGTGTATATTCTCAGTAAGGATATTTCAGGGGGAGCATATATTGAACAGTTCTTTAATGATGTTGTCACTTTACATGTATGTTTTATTTGCCATTTTTTCATTGCCTAACATTATTTTGAAAATGTTCTTTTTCTCTTACATTTTCAATTTTTTTTTTTTTCTTTTTTTGAATTTAGGGCTCTGCTAAGAATTTGCCTCCATCATGTACTTCAACAATGAAACCAGGTTTGGTAAGCGCAATATAATATCAATAACTAAATTTTCAGTTAACAACATATAGGGGTCTTGTTAAGCAATTCCTCCATGGCAATAACAAATTTTACCAACAATTATTTTCAAATTTGAAATTTATTTCCTCAAGATAGTTACATATATTAAGAATTATAAAAAAAATTAATGAAATTCCAAATATAAGATTTTTTTTATTTGAATGATGCAGTGCTTTTTCCCTCAAAATGTGGCTCAACAAATTCAAACGCCACTTTTCATTATAAATGCAGCCTATGATCATTGGCAGGTGAGCTTATTAGAATTACTAAAATTTTTCAAATATGTTTCATGATAATTTTTTTCATTTTCCCTACATTTTATTTGACTTTGTCCTGAATTCTTAAAATATATTTCCTTTTAATCTAGGTAAGAAACATTTTGGTGGCTCCTGGTACTGATCCTAAGGGTGTTTGGAAGAGCTGCAGAGCTAATATAAAAAATTGCCCACCAGATCAACTCCAAGTTCTTCAAGGTCAGTAATATTTTCAAAATTTTCGACTTATTATTTATTTGTCAATTTTTTCCCTGGGCAGCTCCTGTTGCATAAAGTATCCCGCAGTTTGGGTTTGTGAAAAAGTCGCAGTCCAAGGGGTATAACATAAATAGTCCACTCTAATGTAAGCATTAGTGGGTACTTTCATGACTCGGACCTATGACTTATATGTCACACGAAGACAACTTAACCGTTGTTACAAATCATTTTTGAGTATATTGAATTTTTTTGTACGTGCTAATCTTTGAACAATTATTTTAGGTTTTAGATTGGACTTTCTGAAATCATTGGAAGGGCTAGGGCCATCTTCAACAAGAGGATATTACATTAACTCTTGCTTTACACATTGCCAAACTCTAGATCAAGCCAACTGGTTTGGTCCCAATTCACCTAGATTATTCAACAAGGTAAAACTTATCAGTTACTTTATTAAGCTTAATTTCCAATTTTTTCCCTATTTAATTTTGTTTAATAATTGTCGTTTTGGACTTAAAATGAATTTAACATTTCATTGCGTGAAAGCCTATCAGTGACACGATACATAGCTACTAGAATGTAAACTACTTGTTTTTCTTATTACAGTCAATAGCAGAAGCAGTAGGAGATTGGCTTTTGGACAAAGTTCAGTTTCGGCAGATTGATTGCCCTTATCCTTGTGACAAAACATGTGTTGATCACATATAAATATGTCTTGTTCTTTGAGATTGATAGAGAAGATTGTAATTTACAAAATTGATCTTCGTAAATTAGCTGATTCATCTTAGGCTAAATTGTATTTTTTGACTTTGTGGCCTGTAAGGCTGTAATTCAAATTACGTAAGACGGCCAAAATCTTACTGCAGAGGATTACCTTTGTCCTCCGTTAATAGTTGAGCTGTTTAATTGCTTAAAGGTCCAACGAGAATCAAGATGACGCCTTCGATGAAACTTTTTAACTGGCCTGTTACATACTATTCCCTTTAGTTCAAACTTAAATAATTTTTTAGCATGATACTAATCAAAGGGTAATTTGTCAATATATCACTTTTCTACTTCCCAAACATTTCTTAAAACTAGATAATAGTTGGGTCTGGGGAGGGTAAAATGTACGCCGACCTTTTCCTCACTTTTGTAGGGTGGAGAAGTTTCCAATAGACCCTCGGTTCAAAATTGCATTGCACCGCGTGTTTAAAATACCATACAACTTAACAAGGAACTGCAAGTAATCAGCAGCAGCAACCAACAACAACACTCTGTTACAAATATTTTGTAGAAAGACAGAGAAATAACAGAAGAATCGAGCAAGTGTATTTTTAGTTCAAACTTGAATAAATTTTTAGCGTGATACTAATCAAAGGGTAATTTGTCAATATATCACTTTTCTACTTCCCAAATATTTCTTAAAACTAGATAATAGTTGGGTCTGGGGAGGGTAAAATGTACGCCGACCTTTATCTCACTTTTGTAGGGTGGAGAAGTTTCCAATAGACCCTCAGTTCAAAATTGCATTGCACCGCGTGTTTAAAATACCATACAACTTAACAAGGAACTGCAAGTTATCTGCAGCAGCAGCCAACAACAACACTTTGTTACAAAATATTTTATAGAAAGACAGAGAAATAACAGAAGAATCGAGCAAGTGTATTTTTATTATACTGCTGCAAGTTCTCTTTGTACAAGTGAGTAACAACGGCTAACTTCAGAAAAATAGGAACCAACGTAATCAATAGCTAAATAATTGCCAAATAGTTAAAGATAAATATCCTACTCAGTTGCCTACTGCAAATCAAACTTTTGAAATAGAACTAGGGGCGGCTCAACCACTGTGGTGGCCTAAAGCAGAACTTCAATTAGAGGCCTTACGATTTTATTTGGAAAACAAAAAAAAAAGTCCTATATTGTATATAACGTATTGAAGTCTTTTTTCTCTTGCTTTTTTTTTTTTTTTAGTTTTTTATATACAAAGTTGTTATAATTCTAAGGCCATCGATATCATACGCCTATTGAAATAGTTTTCATGAAAAATAAGTTATTCATAGATTTTTTAAAAATAAACTAATATATATGTTGCATAAATATTATTAGATCATATTTATATGTTGTAGAAGGTACGCATCTTGTTTTCAAGATTTCAAATATCTTTAAAGAGGTATACCTATAGAGAAATTTATATTGACGAATGACGATGTGGGACAACTTAAAATATTCTCTCTGACCCAACTTATGTGACACTTTTTAATTTTCAAGATTCAAACTTTTGATTGTATGCTTTTATATAGAATCATTACAATAAAATTGTTTATTATGAAAATTGAGACAAAAAAAATATAATATATACACATGTTATAAAATTTTGGGCCCCCCAAAATTAGAGGACCTAAAGTAGCAGCTTTAGCTCTTTCATGCTTCAGCCGACCCTGAACAGAACTACTCCTAAGAAATAGAAATCTACTGCCAACAGGTCCAATAAACTAGGATAGCAAATAACAAACTAAGACATACCACGTGTTTCAACATTCCTTCCCTTAAACTGATGTTTTCAGAACATTCAGTTTATCTAAAGTCGCAGCCACAAAAGAACAAACTCCAAGTAATTTCCTAAGCTTCACAAATGATGAATGTTTGAGGGATTTGGTGAAAATACCAGCTATCTGATCTTTACTTCTGCAGTAGACAAGATCAATTACTCCATCTTCAGTGAGATCTCTTGAAAACCTTACATCAATATGCTTTCTTCTCCTGTGAAATACTTGATTTCTGGACAACTTTATAGCAGAACTGCTGTCGCAATAAATTATTATTGCTTTTTGTTTCTTGAAATTCAGTCCAGTAAGAACATTTCTTAGCCAAATGGCTTGCGAGGCACATGCAGTAGCAGCAACAAATTCAGCTTCAGTTGTTGACAAAGTGATGATTGGCATCTTCTTTGATGACCATGAGACTGCACCTGAACTCAACATAAACATATAGCCTGAAGTACTCTTTCGATCATCCAAGTATCCAGCATAATCACTATCAGAAAACCAACTAGATAAGTCTTTTCACCTTTTTTTAGAACAATCAAAGTTTACAACACCTTTTAAGTATCGAAGGATCCTTTTTTGCAGCCAAAAAATGTAATTCTTTTAGATTCTCCGTGAATCTGCTAATGATACCTACAACATATGTGACATTTTTCCTTGTTGCTGTCAAATACATCAGACTTCCCACAATTTGTTTGAAAAAGATATCATCGATCTTTTTTCCTCCAATATCCTTTTTAAGCTTCAATCCAACTTCTGATGGTGAAGTGACAGGATTGCAATTGCTCATCTGAAACCTATCTAAAATTTCTCGCACATACTTCTTTTAAGAAAGAAATATTCCATCATCTTATTACACTATTTCTATGCCAAGAAAGTAATGCGTCATTCCAAGATTAGACATATCAAACTCAAGCATTATAGACCTTTTAACCTTTTAAAACACGACTCTATCATTTCCCGTATAAATCAAATCATCTACACATAAGCATACAATCAATATTTTACCTCTATCTTCACACTTAGTCTACATAGTAAACTCGTATGGAAATTTTTTAAAATCCCCTTTTTGAAAGTAAGCATCTATACGACTATACCAAGTTCTAGGTGCATGTTTTAATCTTAACATAACCAGAAGGTTGTTCAGTAAATACCTGTTCTAGTAAGTCTCCGTGTCGAAAAGTAGACTTCACATCCAATTGACAGATGGGCCATGAATTTTGAGTAGCCAATGCAATCACCAATCTGACCGTATTAAGTTTCTCTGTAATCCACTTTGAATTCTTGTTTGTAGCCTTTCGCCACCAACCGAACCTTATACTTATCAATCTCTCCATTCTCCTTCAGTTTAGTTTTATAGACCTATTTTACTCCAATTATTTTGTGTCCTACCGGTATATCAACAAGCTCCCAATGTTTCATTTTTTTCAATCGAGACAATTTCATCATCCATTACCTTTTGCCATTTTTCATCTTTGATAGATTTTACAAAATTTGTTGGATCATAATCTAAAAATAGAGCAAAATGAGTGAGAGGAATTTAAGATTGATCAATTCCTCTTACCTCGTAATCTGTCATCCATGTTGGCTGTAACGCCTTGCATTTTCGAGCTAGAAATTAGACCGTCATTCCTACGTGTGTAAAATCTAATCCCATGAATAATATTTAAATTCATGTGTCATTATCTTTTTTCTAGTATGTTAAGTAATTATGAGGTGAAAAATATTCATGGAAATCACTTAGAGCAAAGTTGAGCTAAGAACCTTTGAATCGTCCAAAGTTTAGTATTCGATTCTACAAGGGTTAACTTTGAACATGTATAAATTTTGATATATGTGGAATTTTTCATATACAGACCCACAAAAATATAGATAATTGAGTTAGCTTTCCAACGATACCAATTTTGCCTTAATCCAATACCCGAGTAAAAAGTTATGTCATTTTTCGTGAGAGGCAGTAAGTCGACGCAATAGTGATGCAACGTGTTGCACTACCTGAAGCGATATCTGGCGCGACTTGAAGCTATTTCAAATGCTTTTTTAATTTTCCAAGGGTCTAGGGACACTTTGGTCATATTACCTCACCCAAAATCCATCTATAACATAAAATTTCCTCCCCAAGCAGCATTAGTTGCCTCTTTATTCATTTTTCTATCAAAGAAAAACCCTAGCCATCTCCCAAGAAACAAGATTCAACTCTTTGTTGGGTTCAAAATTGAGAGGGTGTCATGCGGAAGCTAATAGTTTCAAACTATTTGAGACGATAAATCAGATGACAAAGAAAACAATACTAAAAAACATAAAATTATTATATATTTTGGCTGCCTACATATTAATAACCTAAATGAAAATATAAAAACTATTTGAGAAAAAATCTCCCCTAAACAAGACTTTTTAATGGTTGTATTGTGGATACTATTGTGTTAAAGTATGAGAAGAGGGGTCTTCTATTTATAAGTTCCAAAAACCTTTCCTCCAAAAAAGAGGTTAGCCAAATATGGAAAAGTTTTATATCTTCCTTTCAGGAAAGTAAAAATAATTATGTTATTACTTTTATTTTTCTTCTAAGAAAAGTACAAATTAAATTTGGTAAGAAAATCAGGGCAAACACCCTAACAAATCTCCCCTTTTTGGCTTGATTTTCTTGACTTGATCCGCCTTCTTCACTTGCATGAACTTTGTTCTTCACAAAATCTCTATCACTGCAGCTTGCCATGGTTAAAAGTAAGGTTTAAAATATCATGGTTAAAAATTAGTTTAAAGTAATATTTTATTTTTATTTTTAAAGATGCAGCAGCAGGAATGTTGAAAATATGTTAGAACTTGTTCTCCATATGTAGTTAAACAAAATTGTCATTATCGCCAAACTGGTTGCAGATTGATTTTTGAAATTACTTTGAACCTGTTTAATCTCGTCTCACCATACCATTGGACCTTTCAACGTAGGCTCTGATATCACTTTTTGGGTTCAAAATCGAGAGGACATCACACGGAAGTTAATAGTTGCAAACTATTTGAAATGGTAAATCAGACGACAAAGAAAACAATACTAAAAAACATAAAATTATTATATATTTTGCCTGCCTACATATTAATAGCCTAAATAAAAATATAAAAACTATTTGGGAGAAAATCTCCCCTAAACAAGACTCTTTAATGGCTATATTATGGATATTATTGTGTTAAAGTATGAGAAGAGGGGTTAAGTTCCCAAAACCTTTCCTCCAAAAAAGAGATTAGCCAAATATGGAAAAGTTTTATATTTTTTCCTTTTAGAAAAGTAAAAGTAATTGTGGTATTACTTTTATTTTTCTTTCTAAGAAAATTAAAACTTAAATTTGGTAAGAAAATCAGGGCAAAAACCCTAACACTCTTCTTCTCTAAAATAAGAATTCAAGTCATTTAACTTCAAAATTTTCAGTAAGAAAGTAAAGATTAGGCTTCCAATCTTCAAGCTAATCAATATAAGGTACGTGGGATTTTTCTAAACTACATGGGCATATTGAGATCATTTTGAACAAGGTTTAAAGTTACAAAATCATATGTTTACAAAGGGTTTTGAAATTACATTAACAAATATGCATTATGAACCTATTTGATGATAATATTTTGGTCTTGAAGCCTTCCCTTAAAATTGATTTTTGCTCGTATGTATGTATGCAGTTTCAGATTGAAAGTTGAATTGAGAACATGAATATCTAAATAGATTGGTGACATCACTTGATTTTCACGTGTTATAAATTGATGAATTTCATATATAGAAGCATGGCATAAACATTTTTTTGACTATTGCTTAAGGCTTGATATTGATTATAAACAGAAGAGAGGGTGTTATCTTGTCCGTAAATATTAACGATAATTATTTAAAGAATTTCATGATTTGCTACAAAGTAAATGACCACTACATGTTTAAGAATTGAAAGAGGAAATCTTGCATATGTTTTCATGTACTTCGATTTACACATTCTCTTATACTATTTGAATAAATTGGTGGTCCAAACACTTTGTTTTGAATTAAGGGATTGTAACATAATATAGTATGACTTAGATGTATGACTTATAAGTCTTGGTATAACGATACCAAATAAATGAATGCCATAGCAGATTCAAAATAGACTAAAGAGATAGATTTTACTTAGATTTTGAATTCAAAAAGATGTATGTTGAGAAATGATTAAAAATTGGATTAAAGAGAGTTTGATGGTTACCCAAAGAAAGTACGAGTTGAAAGACTCAACACTAGAAATCGTGATTTATCGACACGAGATTATGGTACCCTGCTTTGTGATCTTATGTACCTTGATTTATGTCATCCCAAATTGGGACTATGGTTAGGAAACTTGCTTTATGGTCTTGTTGACTACCATGACATGTTGATTTTATTAGAGATCATGGCACCATGCTGTGTGGTCTTACGTGTCTCTCCTTACTGATACTCCAATCCTTGCAGAAAACTTGGATTGGAGGCTTGACCGCGGAGTCAAGGAAGGATTCCATATAGCTTGTCGAGTTACTGATTGTAGGGTGTACCATCAACTCAGAAGTAACATAAAGAGTGGTTTATGATTTCAAATAAATATTTCAAAGTTTTTAAAGTATGCCCATGTGTTTTTCCTACATCGTATGTTAACTATTTTTGAAATTCTCTCACTTATGCTATATAAAAGTACATTATTTTGGATTGCTCTGCATACCAGTACATCTGCATTGACCCCCTATATTTTAGGTTCTAAGGCCCAGTCTAGTAGTCCTGTTAACAATATATTATTTTCGGACATTCAGATTTGGTGAGCCTCCCCTACTTCAAAAGGTGTCTTGTTCACTTATGTTGATCTCATTTGGTTTTGGTTTATGGTCTGACAGGTGGCCTTGTCTTGATATTCAAACAGATGTTGTTTTCCTTCAGTTAGTAGAGATTTCATAGATTGGTGTTAGATGGATTCAAGTTTTGTTGAACTTATGTTGTGTTGTTTTGTTAATATAATCAGATGACCATGTTTCCATTTTATTTCCACATTCTATAGTTATGAATTATGAATATGACTGCCAGTTAAAAGGGCTCTCGGCCCTTCATGGTTCGAGATGCCCATCGCGGTCAGGGCCTCTATTTAGGTCATGACAAACTTGGTATCGGAGAACGGTTCATGGTCCTAGGGTATCTATGAAGTTGTGTCTAGTAGATTCTTGCTTATGGGTGTGATGTGCACCATACTTATAATCAGGAGGCTACTGGGAAATTAAGAGTTTTTTCTTATTTTTTCACACTCTAGTTAATGCTATAGCGTCGTCCATAGGAAAGTTATCCAAATTCCTTTCTTTTTTAAATTTCATGGGCCGTGCCTTATTATCGAGACGATACAAGTCTAAGAGTCTAGCTCTCCAGCGGTTCTCTCTAATTGAGTTATCCATAAAGTTTTGAGATAGTACAAGGACTTGAGAGGAGTCTATAGGTGCTTTAAAGTGTATTGATTTAAGCTTATACCCATATCTACATCAGTCATACGGTTGAGCTTGAGGTATGGAGTGTATTCAATCCTTTTTCAACAACCCTTGTTGTAGATGTCATTCTTAAGGGTAATGAAGTGTAGCAGAATGTTGGAATGTTATTTCCACTCGAGTAGTAGTATATGTATAAGTGTCATGTGTACTTAGTTCACATTCTTGAATTTTGTAGTATGGAGAAGCCTAGGGAGTTGTTGTATGGTGATCTTTAGAGTTGAATTAAGGATATATGGGTAGGAAATATATGCCTTTGGTATAGTTTTACAAATTTTACTAAGATTATAAGTATGTGAGTAGAGGTCTAGCATTGGCGTGTTAAGTAGTGAAGAATAATTATTATGTGATAAGGAGTGTGTATGTGTATGTTCATGAGAGTGGGAGTGATAGGGTGATAACTATAGAGGCTAGTGAAAGTTAAGAGTATCATTTTTGAAAAGTACTGCTTTCAGAGTATAGTTTATTAGAGAGAGAAGGGGAGTTTAGCTTGATATGTATGTTGCTACCCATTGTGTTGAGTGTTGTGGGTGTAGATGTAATGAAAGGATATGTCCTCAAGTCTAGGATTATGAATTTGATCTAAGGGTGAGATGGAGAATAAAGGTAGTTCCCAAATTTTCTCAGTGTGGAAAATTGCGGGGAGGAGTCATGATAAATATGTTCCTATTCAAGTATATTCCTTCTACTTTAATTTAAGAGGTCATTGTAACAATGTCTTACGTATTCAAGTTATGCCTATGTCTAAGGTCTGAGTTCTCTATGTAACTTATGTAATGTGCCGACCTCCAAACTAGAAGCAACGATATCTCAGTAAATCCAATCTTTCGTGTATCAAGCTCTATGTTATGATATTCATGATCCATAAATCTGTGTCCCAAATCATGCTTGTTTCTAAGGAACTATGTTTTCATATATTACTGATTCATTTTATGACGGGATTACCCAAAAGTATAAAGTTGTACGAACTCATGACTATTTCAGCTCTGAAAATGAGAAGCAATAGCTTCGAGTAAAAGTCCTTGTCTCTATCGTTGACTTTATGAATTCTGGCCTTATGCTATACAACTTTTGATATGTCTACTCATGTTCTCAAACTATGCCAATCCTAAGAATCCATGTTGTGTTGTGTTTATACCTGAATGATACTCTACTCATGATCTAGACTTTTCATATATGGATCACTTTGTGATTGTATTGTATCTTCACCTCATGTCCCACCTTGAGTAGTACAATAATTATAAGTTTTAATCGAATAGTGCTACTCCCATTCATGATGCTTATGTCTAGGTCCCTCCATGATCCTCCGTATGTTAGTATAATGGTGGTTATCGAAGCATAATAATGCCTTAGGTAAGGGAGTAAACATTCTTGAATGTGAAAATTTTGATGTGATTTCCTTAACTAAGGTTATAAGTGATGGAGAAAGATGGAGATGGACTTTCGTTATGAAAAATAGTTGGGAAGGAGGTATGTGGTAAAAATATTTATGAGAGTGATTGAAATTGTTGGTTTTGGTGGGAAAAATCCATGAAGTGGGTGTAGTAATGATAGGCTTGAATGTTGTCATTGATGAAAACACAACCCGTGTACTATGTGGTTAGTATTCCCTGAATTAAAACCTGATGGTGTTTGATGGTATTGATAAGGTGAGGTAATATTCTTATATGGAGTCCCATAGCTTAAACTAGCACCTTTTTTCTCCGAGTTAGGCTTCAACCTAGAAGTACCATGTAGTGGGATTCAAACTCTTGTGGTTAGATGTGTGATGGTAGAAGTTATAAGTTGGGAATGGTGGAGTATGTTATTTGTTGTTTGGTGCATAGTTGAGTAGTGTCTCTCAGTTTTAGGTCTATAAGTTGTATCTTGTAAGGTAGAGAATGGTTCTATTTCTTATTTGCTGTGAAATCCTATTTCACGATTAGTACCAATATAAATTAGGGCTATGATCACCAAATAAACCCATGCCTTTTGTTGTGATGATTATGATTCATAGAACTCATGTGCAAGATCATCCCTATGTAAAGTCTCATTACCACATGTTTCGTGCTTACACGTTTTGCTAGGGGTTATCATGAAGCTCATTCGATGCCTTTGCATCTTTTGTTGAGAAAAAATGTTCAATGCAAGGTTTTGTTCTTTATTCTACACTTATAGAGTTTCAAAAAGTCCCTACCCATCATTCGGGGATGAATGATCCCAAGGGGGAAATAATGTAACGCCCCACATTTTTGAGCTAGAAATTGGACCGTTGTTCCTACGTGTGTAAATTCTAATACCATGAATCATATTTAAATTCATGTGTCATGATATTTATTCTAGTATGTTAAGTGATTATGAGGTGAAAAATGTTCATGGAAATCACTTAGAGCAAAGTTGAGCTAAGAGCCTTTGAATCGTCCAAAATTTGCTATTCGATTCTACAAGAGTCAACTTTGAATATATAGAACTTTTGATATATGTGGATTTTTTCATCTCAATACCTACCAAATTGTAGATAATTGATTCATATTTCCAACGATACCTATTTTGCCTTAATCCAATACCCGAGTAAAATGTTATGGCATTTTTTGTGAGAGGCAGTATGTCGATGCATTGCTCTCCCTGATGCGACATTGTTTCAATTTCGTAAGGGTCTAGGGGAACTTTGGTCATATTTCCTTACCCAAAATCCGTTCCTAATACAAAATTTCAGCCCCAAGGAGCATTAGTTGCCTCTTTATTCAATTTTCTATCAACGAAAAACTCTAGACACCTCCCAAGAAATAAGATTCAACTTTTCTTCTCCAAAACAACAATTCAAGCCATTTAACTTCATGATTTTCAAGAAGAGAGTCAAGATTAGGTTTCCAATCTTCAAACTAATCAATATAAGGTACGTGGGTTTTTTCTAAACTACATGGGCATGTTGAGATCGTTTTGAGTAAGGTTTAAAGTTATGAAATCATATGTTTACGAAGGGTTTTGAAATTATATTAACAAATATGCATTGTGAACCTTTTTGATGATAATGTTTTGGTCTTGAGGCCTTCCCTTAAAATTGATTTTTGCTTGTATATATGTATGTATGTATTTTGAGATTGAATGTTGAATTGAGAGCATGAATATCTATACCCCCTCTTGTTATGACATCACTTGACTTTCATGTGTTATGAATGGATGAATTTCCTATTTAGAAGCATGGCATAAGCATTTTTTTTGACTATTGTTTAAGGCTTGATATTGATTATAAATAGAAGAGAGGGCGTTATCTTATTTGTAAATATTAACAGTGATTATTGAAAGAATTTCATGGTTCGCTACGATTAAATGACCACCACATGTTTAAGAATTGAAAGAGGGAATCTTTGCGTATGTTTTCATGTACTTTGATATACAAATTCTCTAAATGAATTGGTGGTTCAAACGCTTTGTTTTGAATAATGGGATTGTAACATAATACTGTATGGATTAGATTTATGAACTACAAGTCTTGGTATGACAATACCATATGGATGAATGCTATAGCAGATTCAGAACAGACTAAAAATACAAATTTTACTCAGATTTTGAATTTCGGAAGATGTATGTTTAGAAAAGGTTAAAAATGGGCTTAAAGAGAGTTAATGTAACGACCCGAGCCGAGGCCCTGGCTGCAAAGGACGTCCTGAACCGTGAATGCCTGATGCCTTTCTCTAACTGGCAATCATATACATATTTCATATACTGTAAGGAAAATGCGGAATAACATGACAAAATGAAAATATGGTCGTTCTTTTGTTTCAACTTCATGAAACATTCAAAACACCTAACACTAGTATGCGAAATCTCTAAAAACTCAAAAACACTACTGGCTGAATACTGGGATAATCCCCCAGTCGTACCATAAACCAAAATGAAAATATCAATATCAAATAAACAAGGCCTTCCAAAATAAGGGAGGATCACCAACTGCAAACTTCGGACAACCCAATCTACTGCTTAGCGGGACCTCTGGACTGAGCCTCAGACCCTGAAATATAGAGGGTCAATACAAACATACTGGTATGCAGAGCAATCCAAAATAATGTGTTGACATATAAATAAGATAGATGAGAGCAAATCTGAAATAATTAAAAACACATGGGCAATTAAAATGATCTTAAAACGATTTTGACAATGCTGTTCTAATCTTTGTATTAATTTTGAGTTAGGTGGTATGCCCTACAATTCTACGATCTCATGGTCTATATGGAGTCCTCCCTTTACTTGGTGGCCAAGCCCCCAACTCAAGTTTTCTGCAAGAGTTGGAGTGTCTGATTCTGATTCTTATACGTCAGAGGGCACTAGGCTAGCGTATAATCCCTCTTGGGGATACAATAACCCGCATCGGCAAAATATGGTTTCGGGCAATGAGTTTTCTAAACTCGTGACTTCTTTGGGTAATCATTGATCCCATTTATAAACTTTTCTGAACAATCATCATTCAAAACTCACATTCTAAAAATATAAGTGAAATCTGACTTCTATTATGTTCTGAATCTGTTATGGCATTATTTGTGTTGGTGTCATCACATCAAAACTTGCAAGTAATATTTATTAGCCATAAAATATCATAGTAAAGTCTCTTGTTTCAAGAATAAGGTTTGGACCACCATACTTCCAACAATTTACGAAAATTCATACTTCAAAGCATTTATCAAATTATGCAAAGACCACTCTTTTCAATAATTCAAAAAATATGTGTTGGTCATGAAGTTTGTGACAAAATATGCAACTCTTTCGCTATATATCTTTAAAATTTATCAACATGTAAAATCAAGAACCCTCTCCTCAATTCAAAACCATAATCAAGTCATAAACAATAATCAGGACATTTGTATCTTGCTTCTCTAAATGCAATTTGAATAGCTCATAACATACGAAAACACATGGCTTAGTAACAAGAGAGGGATTATAATTGTTCATGCTCTCAATTAAATATTAAATCTCAATTTCATACATACGTATATATAAGTACAAATCAATTTAGGGGAAAGGCCTCAAGATCAAAACAATAATATCATTTAAAGAGTTCATAATGCATAATTACCAATGCAAATTCCAAAACCCCTTTATAAATTCATGATCTTTATAACTTTAAACTTTATTTAATGTGTTTTAAACAAGCCCATGTAGTTTAGAAAAACCCCACATACCTTAGATTACAAGGTTTAGTGAGTAGAACTTGAACCTTGATTCGTTCCTTGGAAATCTTGGACTTAAGGAGTGATTTTCTTGATTTCTTGTTGTTGGAGGAAACCCTAGTTTGATCTTATTTTTGAGAGTGAAAAGAGAATTTTGATGTTTTATAACTGATAATGATTGACTAATGACATTTAGGGTGTAATTTACTTCATGGAAAAGGCTTTTGGAGTGAGAAAAAGACCAAAATACCCCTAACGAATAAAAATATCACAGAACTTCATCAGTTGACGACCAAGGTTGATGGGCTGTCACTCAGGTGATAGGCCATCAGTTTTGGGCTGATTTTTACCACTCACTGCCTTAGGCTAACGACTAGGGCTGATGGGCCGTCACCTAGCTGATAGGCCATCAGCTTCGTCATCACATTTTGGTAGACAAACACTTCGAAGTAAAAGGAGCATAACTTTCTATTCTGATATCAGATTAAGGTGAAACTAGTTGCGTTGGAAAGAAGACTCAAAGAAATTTCATTTGATATATGGTAGGCCCTCTAATTCTATAAATACAATAAGTTATGGCCGATGGAATTTGACCCTAGTTTAGACGTTTACCAAAACTTAATCGATAGAAGAGTTTCCAACTCATCGTTGACTTCGGGGATTTTCGTAACCTTAGTTCTTATTAAAAGGTATTAACACACTATATAATTGATCATGACACATATATTAACAAAGAATCATTGGGTTTGGGTCTATACACGTAGAAATGATGGTTTAAACTTTAGCCCAAAAGTGCGGGGTGTTACATTATCTCCCCCTTGGGGACCATTCATCCCCGAATGATAGGTAGGGACTTTTTGAAGCTTTAAAAGTGTAGAATAAAAACGTAACATCGTATTGAGAATTTGTCCTCAAAAAAATATATGAAGACTACCAACGAACTTCCTGATAACCCTTAGGGAAACGTGTAAGCACGAAACATGAGATAATGAAACTTGACGTCGACATGATCTTGGAATGTGTTTTATGACTCATGATCAAAACATTGTAAGACATAAATTTTCCTAAGAATCCTTGGCCTTATTAAGAATGGTACAAGACATGAGATGAGATTCTCGCTGGACATAAGTATAGAAACATTCTCGATCTTACAAGATACAAATAAAAGACTTAAACTTAGAGACACTACTTGTCTATGCCCCAAACAATAAATTCTATACCTCATCATTTCCAACTTACAATTCTCCTAATACACATCTAACCACATGAGTTTGAGTCCCACTGCATATTACTTTTTTATTGAATCCTAATTCAGAGGAAAGAGGTTCTAGCTTTAGCTATGGGACCCTGTACTCTATACCCCATTAAGAAAATTACTTTACCTTTTCACCACCATCAAACACACTTTAGTTTTAAATCAAGGATCACCAACCACATAACCCATGGGTTTGATTTTTTATCAATCACAACATTCAAGCCTACCATTACTACACCCACTTCATGGATCTCCCCACTAAGACCAACCAATTCAATCATTCTATCTAAGGTTTTCACCACATAAATCCTTCTTAACTATCTCACGTAATGAAAGTTCATCTCGTTCTTCCCCCTTCTCCTATAGCCTTAGCTCAAGAAATCAAATAAAAATTTCACCTTCAAGAACATCTACTCTCCTACCTAATGCATTACTACTCTTCCACAACCACTATCATACCAACATACGGAGGGTCATTGAGGGACCCAAGTATAGACATCATGAATAGAAGTAACACTTGTCAAACCACAACGTATACTTATTGCACTACTCAAAGAGAGACATGAGGTGAAGATACGATAAAATAGACACGAAGTGCTTCGTATATCAAGTGTACGGATCATAAGTAAAGAGTCATTTGGCATAAACACAACACTACATGATTTCTTTGGACAAACCACAGTGAGAAACATGGGTGCACATATCATGAGGTATGTGGCATAAAGTTGAAATTTATGTAGTTAAAACTAATACAAGGATTGCCACTTGAAGCGATTGGTCCTCATTTAAAGAACTAAAATTTTCCATGAGTTAGCAAAAAATTTTTCACTTTGACTAATCCCGACATAAAATGAATCAGTAACATATGAAAACATAGTTTCTTAGAACCAAGCATGATTTGGGACACAAATTTATAGTGCATGAGAAACATAACATAGAGCTTGGATACTTGGAATATTGGATCATGGAGGGACATTGTTTCTTCTAGTTTTGAGGTCGGGACAAGACATGTGTTACAAAGAGTTCTTAAACCTTAGACATAGGAAGGACTTGAATACATAAGACGTTGGTAGATGTCCAATCAAATCATTATAGGAGGAACTTGCTTGAATAAGAATTGATTTATCATGATTTTTACTTGAAACTTGACACCACAAGAAAAAAATTCGGGAACTACTGCAATCTATAATCTCCCCGTTAGATCAATGTCACACTCCTAAACTTGCATACATAACCTCACATCAAAATCAATATCCACAACTCTCAACGAAAAAGAGACATCACCGTATACTTAAACTATAAACTTTCCCTAATGAACTATACTCTGAAGTCATTGCTTTTCGTAAATGCTACTCTTAAATTTGCCATCCTCTATAGCCATCACTCTACAACTCCCACTCTCATAAGTGTATGCATCCACACTCCTTATCACAAAGGGGGGTGGGTATGAATATGCACATGAACACAAACTCCCTTCAATAATCTCTAATACAAAGACACTAAATTCTTTCTAGGACATCCCCTTTCAGGGACACTAATCTTAATTTCTTCTAACTCCTAAAGTCTTCAACTTACGACTAACATATTCATAGGCATAAACACCTATGCTTCTAAACACTTAACACTCTATGTTCAATTCCTTAGAATACTATTATTACACCTCTAATCAGATAACCTACAACTTAACAAAATCTCTAAAACTATACCAAAGGCACATATTGCCTACCTATATTTCCTCAATTCAACTCTAAAGAATACCATACAACAACTTCCCAAACTTCTCCATACTACAAGATTCAAGAATCAAATCTAGGTACACAAAACACTTATACACAAAAAGCTTTATTTAACAACCTACTACCTGGGTTCAACTTATTCCTATACACTCGCACTACTATCCCTTAATGATTCAACCAAAATTCATTATTTTAACACTAGTCCTCATGTACACATATACCTCACAATTACCACCTAAAATTTTTATAAATTATCAACCTAGGGCATTTTACATATCACTTCAAGCCTGCTAATTAATTCTAACAAAACATGCATTATTAATCTTAAGCTACTAATCTTACCACCATACTCCACATTTAAAGTTCAAGCCTATTGTCTAAAAACACCAATCATAAAACACCGATGAAGCAGGTCACACACTATACTATCCCATCAAATTAGGGAATTAGCCCAACTATGCCATTTAACTTAACTATTGTCCACAAGTTCATTCTCACCATACCATTACTGCCACACCATAGAATCTACCATACATCTTCTTACATGCAATACTAGCTTACACTACAGAAGAAAAGATAATCGAGGAGGGAAAAGTCACATAATAGAGACAATCGGTCTTAATCTTATAAAATACCTATTATGATCTTATCTACATATTCCATTTCCTCACATCATACTTACTTACCCATGTATGCATTCTCACTATCACCAAATTCCAAAAATACCAATGAGTCTCTACCTATAACTTATTGACTAGTTTACCCCTTTCCATTCACAACCTATAACTAATTTTTATAACCACTATAACTATACACTCTAGTCTACTTCCTTAATTTAAATTAATAAAGATCATATCCTGCCACTTCCTTCACAAACTACCATACAATCTACAAATATTGATACCACATTAGTCTGCCACTATAAAATAGCAAACCATCCCTTAATCAATGGTTATACAACTAAAACTATTTATTTATAGAAAAGTCACCCTCACTCTGACTTCTAATCTTGTGACTTTATATCACCAACTTCTTGGTCCATATCACTACCAATAGTTTATAACACTTTAACAAATACTACTACTTGAGTGGAAATACAGTTCCAACATTCTACAACATATCATTAACCTTATACATGACACCTGCAATAAGAATTTTGAAAGGGGACTGCATACACTTCATACCTCAGGCTGAAAAGTACGATTTTATAGGGATAAAGACATACAATAGAATTAATACACCTTGAATCACTAATGGACTATCTCATAAATTTTATGGATTACTCAATCAGGGAGAACTACCTCATTGGGAGAGCTAGACTTTTAGACTTGTATCACCTCGACAATGAGGCATGGCCCATTAAATTAAAGAAGGAAAGAAATTTGGATAACTTTCTTATAGATGATGTTGTAGCACGAACTGGAGTCTGAAAGAATAAGAAACAACTCTTAAATGCCCGGTAGCCTCCCGATTAAAAGTGTGGTGCACAACACACCCATAAGTAAGACTCTACTAGAAACAATTTTGCAAATACCCTAGGACCATGAATCATGCTCTGATACGAAGTTTGTCATGACCCGAGTCAAGGCCATGGTCGCAAAGGATTTCCAAAACTGTGAAGGCCTGAGAGACCTTCTCTAATTATCAATCACATACACATTTCATATACTATAAGGAAAGTGCAGAAAAATATGACAAGACGAAAACATGGTCGATTTTTTACTTCAACTGAACAATACATAAATGGGTTCACAAAACATTCAAAACACCTAGACACTAGTCTGCGAAATCTCTAACAACTCAAAAACACTACTGGATGAATATTGGGACAAGCCCCAGTCAGACCATAAACCAAAATAAAAATATCAATGTCAAATAAACAAGGCCTTCCAAAATAAGGGAGGCTTACCAACTGCAAACTTCAGACAAACCAATCTACTGCTTAGCAGAACCTCTGGACTGAGCCTCAGATCCTAAATATAGGGGGTCAATACAAACGTACTGGTATGTAAAGCAATCCAAAATAATGTGTTTACATATGTATATAACATATTTGGGAGCAATTCCAAAATATCATGCGTGAAATAGTTAAAAACATATGGGCAATTTCAATGATCTTAAAATGATTTTGACATTGCAATTCTAATCTTTGTATTACTTTTGAGTTAGGTGGTACATCCTACAATTCTATGATCCTACGGGCTATATGGAGTCCACCCTTGACTCGGCGGCCAAGCCTCCAACCCAAGTTTTCCACAAGAGTTAGAGTTTTTGATTCTGATTTTGATACATCATAGGGCACTAGGCCAGCGTATAATCCCTCTTAGGGATACAATAACCCACATCGGCAAAACACAATTTTAGGCAATGAGTTTTCTAAACTTGTGCCTTTTTTGGGTAACCACCTTACATCTCTTGAGCCCATTTTAACCTTTTTTGAACAATCATCATTCAAAACTCACATTCTAAAAATATAAGTGAAATCTAACTTCTATTATGTTCTGAATCTATTTTGGCATTATCTATGTTGGTATCGTCACACCAAGACTTGCAAGTCATATTTTTGAGCCATAAAATATCATAGTAAAGTCTCTTCTTTCAAGCATAAGGTTTGGACCACCATACTTCCAACAATTTATGAAAATTCATACTTTAAAGCATTTATCAAATTATGCAAAGATCACTCTTTTTAACATTTCAACAAACATATGGTGGTCATGAAGTTTGTGACAAAATATGCAACTCTTTCGCTATATATCTTCAACATTTATCAACATATAAAAGCACCCTTCCTTCAATTCAAAACCATAATCAAGTCATAAATAATAATCAATACATTTGTATCTTGCTTCACTAAATACAATTTAAATAGCTCATAATGTACGAAAACAAAAGGCTTAGTAATAAGAGAAGGGTTATAATTGTTCATGCTCTTAATTAAATATTAAATCTCAATTTCATACATACATATATATGAGTGCAAATAGATTTAGGGGAAGGCCTCAAGAACTAAATAATAATATCATTTAAAGAGTTCATAATGCATAATTACCAATGCAAATTCCAAAATCTCTTTATAAATTCATGATCTTTATAACCTTAAACCTTATTCAATGTGTTTTAAATAATCCCATATAGTTTAGGAAAACCCTACGTACCTTAGATTGCAAGTTTTAAAGAGTAAAACTCAAATCTTGATTCGTTCCTTAGAAATCTTGGACTTAAGGAGTGATTTTCTTAATTTCTTATTCTTATAGAAACCCTAGTTTGATCTTATTTTTGAGTGTGAAAAGAGGATTTTGATGTTGTATAACTGATAATGATTGACTAATGACGTTTAGGGTGTAATTTACTTTGTGGGAAAGGCTTTTAGAGTGAGTAAAAGACCAAAATATCCCTAAGGAATAAATTTTTTTTGTAAAACTTCATCAGTTGATGACCAAGGTTGATAGGACGTCACTCCAGTGATGGGACATCACTTTTTAGCTGGTTTTTACCACTCACTTCCTTAGGCTGACGACTAGCGCTGATGGGCCGTCACCTAGCTGATAGGTCGTTAGCTTTGTCGTCGTATTTTGGCAGACAGACACTTTAAAGTAAAATGAGCATAACTTTCTACTCCGACATTTGATTAAGGTAAAACTAGTTGCATTGGAAAGAAGACTCGAAGGCCTTTAATTTGATATATGGTAGGCCCTCTAATTCAGTAAATACTATAGGTTATGGTCGATGGAATTTGATCCAAGTTTAGACGTTCACCCAAACTTAATCGATAGAAGAGTTTCCCGCTCGTCTTTGAGTTCGGATATTTTCGTGACCTAAATTCTTATTAAAAGGTATTAAAACACTATATAATTGATCATCACACATATATTAATAAAGAATCATTAGGTTCAGGTCTATACATATAGAAAGGACAGTTCAAACTCTAGCCTGAATGTGTGGGATGTTATAGTTAGATGGTTAACCGAAGTATGAGTTTAAATACTCAATGCTAGAAATCGTGATTTGCCAACACGGGATTATGGTACCTTGATTTGTGATCTTATATACCTTAATTTATGTTGTCCCAAATTGGGCCTATGGTTAGGACCTTACTTTGTGGTCTTGTGTCCTGCCATGACATGTTGATTTGATTGGGGATCATGGCACCATGCTGTGTGGTATTGCGTTTCTTCCCTTATTGATACTCCAATCCTTATGGCAAGCTTGGATTGGAGGCTTGACCACCGAGTCAAGGGTGGATCCCATTTAGCCCGTCGAGTTATTGATTATAGGGTGTATCATCTAGCTCAGAAGTAACATAAAGAGTGGTTCATGATTTCAAAGAAATATTTCAAAGTCTTTAAAGTATGCCAATGCCTTTTTACTATATCATATGTAAACTGTTTTATGAATTGCTTTCACTTATGCTGTATAAAAGTACATTACTTTGGATTGCTCTGTGTACCAGTACATCTGTATTGATCCCCTATATTTAAAGTTATGAGGCCTAGTCTAGCAGTCCTGCTAATAGTATATTATTTTTGGACATTCAGAGTTGGTGAGCCTCCCTTACTTTGGGAGGAGTCTTGTTCACTTGTGTTGATCTCATTTGGTTTTGGTTTATGATCTGGCCGGTGGCCTTGTCCCGGTCTTCAAATAGATGTTATTTTCCTTCAGTTAGTAGAGATTTTGCAAATAGGTATTAGATGGATTCGAGTCTTGTTGAACTTACGTCGTGTTGTTTTGTTAATATAATAAGATGAACATGTGTCACGACCCGTACTAGGGCCTGACTGTGACGGACATCCCGAACCCTGAAGGCCCGAATATCCTACTCTATTTGGTAGCCATGCGCAACATTCATATAATAAGAGAAAATGTGGAAATACAGTATGATACGGAAACATCGTCATTAACTCTGAGATTCAATACATAAGAACGAAAGCTGCAATTCAAAATATCTGAATAAGATCTGACTCAGTCTGCAAAATCTCTACTATATCTCAAAACCATTCTGAAAACTGGGACAAGGCCCCCTATAGATGAAAACAATGGAATAACATAATCTGAAATAGTAGGCCTTTTGGAATAAAGAAGGCTCACCACTGCATGGATCACTTCTCTCTGGAATACTCTACTGATTAGCTGGACCCTTAGACTAAGCCTCCGAACTTGGGAGGTAGGGGGTAAATACAGATATACTAGTATGCAGAGCAAATTCAAAATAATAATTTATATTCAACATATATGAGAGCAATTCAAAAATAGTTCATAAAGATATCATATAGTAAGAAATCTCATGGGCATTTTCGAAAGACTCTGAAGAGTCATCTAAACTCTGTGACACTCTTTGTTTTACTTATGCGCTAAGTGGTATACCATACAACTCTGAAATTCCATGGGCTATATGTAATCCGCCATTGACTCGACGGGAAATCCTCACACCTAAGTGTACCGCAAGGGTTGGAGTCTCTGACTCTGCTACACCACACGACCGTCACCAACGTAAAAATAATATACCTAGATCGACAAATCACGGTTTTATGATAAGAGTTGCTTGAACTCTATCCCTCTTCAGGCAACCACCTAACTCTCTTTGTGCCCATTTTTAACTCTTTAAGACATGCGTTCTCTGAAAACATACTCTGGAAACTCTATCCCTGTTATGGCATACATTTATATGGTTCGTCATACCATTGACTTGCAAGTCACATCTCCGAGCCATTATTAGCATATTACAATCTCTGTTTCCAAACATAAATTTGGGACCACCATATCAATAAATTATTTTAAAGAACTCTTCCTCTAAAACTCATGTAAACACATGTATGCAATTCTCTTTGTCAAACTTTTAATGATGCAAAGTGGTCTTGTCAAAGCTCTTAATCTCATGCAAATCTTTCTCTTTTAACAAACTATATTTACATCAAGAAACTCCCTCTCTTAAATCTCTAAATCGTTCTCAAAATACTATGGTATTTGAGTAAATTATTTTCAAGCCATAAATGATGCATTTCAATCAATCACCATAAGATCATAAACATAAGGTTATCACAAGAGAGAGTTTTTCATTATTTATGCTCTCAAACAAATCTTCAATTTAAAGTTCCATACATATACATATATGTGTAAATCAATTTAAGAGGATAAGGCCTAAATGACAAAATAACAATATCATTAAACAAGCATAAAGCATAATAAAATCATGGATCTCAAAATCTCTTTAACAAATTCATGCTTGATGATTTTTAAATCATAATTGGGTGTTTTCAACAAGCCTATGTAGTTTTCAGGATAAACCCCACGTACCTTAAGTTAGAAATTTGATGGATGATTCTTAAAGCCTACGGTTTGGGGATTCCAAATCTTCAATCAGTTTTGAAAACCCACGGTTGAATCTTGAGTTATTTGGGTTTTTATTTTGAAACCCTAGAGAGTGTTCTTGTGATTTTTGTGAAGAAAATTTAAATAATGGAGTCACTTGGGAGAAAAATCCTGTGTTTAAGATGATAAGGGGATGGAAATTTCCCAATATACCCTTAATGAGATGGAATAAAATATAACTGGGATCCCAATTTTATGGGCCACCACAACGCGGAGCCATTGCGTGGTCCCACTAGTTGGGACCTAGAACTTCAGTGCAACATGCCATAATCGTGCTAGGCTACTGGAATTTGACAATTGTTAAATAGACCACCTTCACAATGCGCCAAGCACCAAAATGACAGTGTTTTACGACTAGGACTTAAATTAACCATAACATCTTGCCCAGGAATCGGATTTGGGAGAATCTTATATCGACGGAATGCTCATTCAATTTCCCATACTAAATAATTGATTAATAGGGAAGATTTTCTTAGGATTTATGGCTTTTAGATCATCTACGCATAGACATAATAGTTTTTATTCTAGCCTAAAATGCAGGGTGTTACACTGTGTTTTTGTTTTGTTTTTACATTCTATAATTATAAATTATGCATATGATTGCTAGTTAGAAAGGCTCTTGGGTCTTTACGTTTTGGGAGGCCCATCGTGTCCAGGGCCTCGGTTCAGGTTGTGACACTAGCCTTCTTCAAATATGAGGGGCACGTGAATCAGCTATAGCTACTATCTGCTCTCCTATAACTGTTTAATTATCAGAACCTTCTGGATAATTGTCTTGAGAAACTTCTGGAACTTATTGGTATGGATGAATTGATTCGTCACTATCTTCTCCATCAAGAAAAAATGGAATTCGGTCTCCCATGAAATTTTTGTTCCATGACCAAAATGATTTTTATCAAAGATGACATCTTAACTGATTAATATTTTCTTAGTGTTAGGATTACAAAGCTTGTAAGATTTTAATTGATCACTAACTCTGAGTAAAATACATTTCTCTACCTTGTCATCTAGCTTCTTTCTCTTTTGATCAGGAATATGGGCATATGCAATGCACCCAAATATTTTAAAGTGATCTATAACTGATCATTTTTTGCTCCATGCTTCCTCTGGAGTCATACTTTTAACTGCAAATATGGGGCATCTATTCAGGTGTGAATGCTCCAATTGACTGTTTCAGGCCAAAACTTCTAAAAATGCCACTTTTTGTCAAAATTGTCCACACCATGTTCATAATAGTGTGATTTTTCCTTTCATAGACTCCATTTTGTTGTGGCGAGTAAGCTGCTGCAAGTTGCCTCTCTCACAAAAATTTGAAAATTCTATCTGAACGAAGAACTTTTATTGGATTGCCAAATATCATTTACAACAAGTACTTTAAAGCTTTTAAAAGCATCATATTTTTCCTGAAAAAAATATACCTAATTTTTTTGAGTAAATCATCATTGAAGGTAATTCTGTAGCTTTTACCTCCATTAGAAGATGGTGTTATCTGTCCACAAATATCAGAATGGACAAGTTCAAGTGCCTTCTTTGCTCTCTATGAACCCTTTTGTGGAAAACGATTGCGAGACTACTTGCTAACCACACTCTTCACAAATTTCATAGGGAGATAAAATTTTAGGAAGACCAATCATCATATTCTTCTCTTGCAAGGTTCTTAATCCAACAAAATTAAGATGCCCAAATCAAAAATGCCACAACCAGGTATCATCTCCTTATTTTGCTAAGAAGCATGATTGTTTTATAGTATTGAGATAGAGAAGAAACATTCTATTTGCATCCATTTTAACTTGAGCAATTAAGCCTAAATTGTCATTTTGCCCCCGACAAATTCTATTTTTAGTTACAATCTCATACCTTTCTCTTGTAACTTATCGAGACTCAAAATATTTAACGTTAACTCTAGAATATAAAGGACATCAGAGATTATTTGAGCAATATTTCTTTAAGTTTAAATTGTTACCTGTCCTTTTGCCATGGATGCAATTTTTAAATCATTCACGAACATTACAAAATCTTGATATGGCTAACCTAATGGGGAGAAAAATAACTTGTTTCCGTATGTATGGTTGTTGCAACCAGTGTCTAAGTACTAGATATTTTTCTGAATTTCCTCTGCCACCTGTTCCTTCTAGTAGGCCATTAACAAGGAAATATCTTCTTCCTTTTCTGCAAAATTAGACTATTTCCACCATCTCTATTTAAGTTAGTTCTACATTCTGATTTATAATGACCATACCTATGACATCTGTAGCATTCAACCTTTGACTTGTCTACTGACTTTCTCTTACAATGACCTGAATTATTGTTGTTCCCAAGATTTCTTCCCCTTTCTTGAGAATTTGAAGAATTTTCTTCAAATTTCTGGCGTGAGTGCCTCCCACCATAAGAATCATTTCCTTTCCCTCTTCCTCTTCCACGACCACCACCTTTGGACGAATGGTAGTTGGATGAGAAAAGATCTTGTTCACCACTACTTGATCAAAAATAAACTCTGCAATTCATCAATTGAAAGTTCATTAGTTTCTTTTGATTCCTCAATTGAACAAACAACATAGTTGAATCTTGATGTCATGGACCGGAGGATCTTTTAAATAATAGTGACATCTTCCAATTTTTCACCATGAATATGTATTTTATTTGCTATTTTCATAGTCCTCGAGAAGTAATCTGAGATTGATTCGCCTATCTTCATCTTTAAAGTCTCAAAATCAGTGCGAAGTGTTTGCAAAAGTTCCCATTTTGCCTTTTCCGTTCCTTGATACTTCCTCTTCATAGAATCCCATATTTGTTTATAAGTATCTTGCAAAGAATAGTTTCAAGTATTGAGCAATCAATAGCTTGAAAAAAGATAATTCTTTGCCTTGAGATCTTTCAACCTTAGACTATCAAACTCTACTTTTGTGCTTCTTACATAGCAGTACTGTAATGCTTCAATTTGCTGGACCAAAATGCTACACAGTGCTCATGACCCCGAAGGACCACAAGCTAATCCATGACTGATATCTGTACCTATACATAGCATAATATGACATAATATTGCAGAAACATATACTAAAAGGCCATAAGGTTCAATACTGAACATAATCTAAATAAAGTGGTATCATAATACAAAAATAAAACTGAAGTCTAAATTTGATAATACTGTAATTGGCTGAAAGCCTCTAACTATCTGAAAAATCTGAACAAGGAGTTGATGGGACATGTCCCTAACTAACCCCGTCTAATAAAATGACTAATGAGAGAATAAGGAAATAATAATGTCCTCGGAGGGTAAGGGCTCACTTCTAATCTGACTGCTGAAAACTGAAATCTACTACAGATCTGGAGCACGTGTCTCTGGACCTATGGTGTAACATAAAAAGAAAACACCATAGTATGAATGTATCAGTAAAATGGAATGTACCGAGTATATATGTGAGGTAGGCTATATGTAATGGTTCACATGCATGAATAATGCTAACTGACTGTCTAATATGAACGTAAGAATTCATACATGGTTACGTAACTGTAACTGACTCTATGATAATATGATTACTGAATCTGAATACTGATAACATGACATAATTGAATCTGAATACAAATGATAATGTGGGTGACTGTGTTTGACAGTCCTGAATCTGATGGAACTAGCTGAGTTTCATACTATGTATGAGTTGACCGTGTCTGACAGTCTTGAAATCTGAAGAACTATCTGAGTTCTATTACTGAGACTGATTGACTATATCTGACAGTCCTGATTTTGTAACATGAAACTGTGGGAAGTAGTATCTAACCAACAGGCCCCAAATATGCTATGATAACTTAGTTGGGGTCCAAGCTATGCCTTGATTAGAAAGATGTCAATACCGCACCACTGGTAAGGACAACATGTGAGTAACCCTTATATAACAGATAACTCTAGTAAGAATGGTAGGAACCCTCATATAATAGGTTAAGACACCTCATCTACCCTCATATAGCAGTCTAGGATGTGTCAACCTATGGTGGCTACATAGTTCTAGAACACAAGGACTGCCTCTAAGAATCACACCCTTATATAACAGGTGAGTTCCCATCCCTGGGTTCACTCGGTGCTAATTCCTACTCCCATCTTAATAGACACTTACCATGATTAACTTGAAACTGAACTGAACATGGACTGACTTACTGAATTCTATGACTGACAGAATACTACTGATATCTGATAACTGACTGAGTTCATGAGATCATGGAGATTTTTCCTGAGTCATAAGACTATCTGAAGTCTAAGAGTTCATAGCTTGACTGAGAGTATCGTGAAAATATAACATGGCTCTAGGCACACAACTAATATTTTGGGTATAAGTACCCCCAGGATTCAATAGAAGGAAACTGACATAGCATGATTTACTTGAAGACTTGACTAAAATCATAATACATAATACATTCATATGAGCATTTCATCAAGCATGTGATAGGCATAAACTTGTACATACATGGGGATTTCATGATAGCATGCTAGTTAAACAATATTCCTTATCTTAGGCATTTAATCAAACACATTGCACGCATGCCATATGTAAACATCATTGTTCAATTCTAATTTCATCATTCAAGGGTTTAAATCTTAGGGTTACATGAATCTATGGCTATAGTAATTAAACCCATATAGAAATGATCAAAAATCATGGAGTAGAATCTAATTTCATATTTACCAACATGAACATGAGCAGCCAAATCAAGAAAACATGAAGGAAATCCATAACTTAAGTTTTAGAAAAGGGTTTATGGACTTCATGGATGAAATGGGTCCATGAATGAATACTATACATACCTTAGATCGTGATTTCGTGAAGATTGATGGTGAAACCTTCCTGAATTTGAATCCCCAATAGAAACCTTAGCTTGTTCTTGAGATAAACTTAGAGAAACTAATATATTTTGGGAGAAAAGTTGTTGAATCACGTGTTAAAGGGCTTAAATAGGGGTGGGAAGTTGATGCTTTTAACCCTGGACACATCATTTAATTTTTAATAAAATTTCCTAAATTGGGCCATTGGCGCGACGCAGCGCTATTGCACCGTGTCACTAGATTTTGACAATTGGGAAGTTGAGGGATGGCGCGATGTGGAGCCATCGCGTTGCCCCTTATTTTGTGACTTGGAATCATGGTGCGACACGCCAGTATCATGGACCAACACTGGAAATTGACAATTGCCATTTGAGCTATCTTCGCTATGCGCTGAAGGCTCAGATCATACATTGTCTCACTAAAAAGGCCCTAACTCTTCGCCCGGGTGTCAGATTTGGGCAAATTATATATCAATGGAAAGCTTATTTAATTTCCACATGATATGAAGTAAAAATTATGGAAATACCACGTGAATAAGAATGAATTATTATTTCAAAGAAAATTCTAACATCCTTGAGATGATTTTTCAAGCTAAGAAAAAGCTGGGGTATTAGAAGTACCAGCCGCTGGCTCTTGCACACCACTAGTAAAAATTGGACAAAACTCTTTGGACCTAAGGAAATTCTCCATCAACATGCTCCAATGTTCGTAATGAACATCAAAGCAGGGAATAGTAGACTGAACAAAGTTTCCAAAGGCCATCATTATACTGCTGCAGTAGTTCTGCAAAAGGAACTCTCAATAAGCAGTACCCAACACTCACACTCGATCTAAGAAATTGTCTTTCTTTCTAAGATACCAAATGTTACAAAATATTTAGAACGGAGAAATAACATAAGAATCTAGCAAGTGTATTTTTATTATACCATTGCAAGTTCTCTTTATACAAGTAAGTAACAATGGCTAACTTCAAAAAGATAGGAACCAAAGTAACCGATAGCTAAACAATTGCTAAAGAGTTAAGCTAAATATCCTACTCAGTTGCCTACTGCAAATCAAACTCTTGAAAATAGAACTCCAAATAAATAGAAATCTACTACCAATAGGTCCTATAAACTAGGATAGCAGATAACAAACTAAGAAATATCATGAGTTTTAACACACTACTATGAATCAGATAAAGATGATTAAACACGGGAGACCAAGTTTGAATCCCATTGAGAATTAAACTAGAAATCAATGTGTAACAATTAAAGCCTATATAGGACTTTGGTTTATGTCATGACCCGAGCCGAGGCCTTAGCTGCGATAGGCATTCTAAACCACGAAGGCCCGAGAGACCCTTAGCACGTCATCATTAGCATAACTTTATCTAAAACAATGTGCGGAAGATAAACTGAAGCATAACATTCCCATTATAAAATTTACTAAATTCAAGACATCACTTCATACATAAACACAAATCCATTCTACACTAGTCTACGAAGCCTCTACTGAACTGAAAAACAGTAGTGCAACTAAATCGGGACAAAGCCCCAACCGAACCATAAAACTGACTGAGATTATATATAAATAGAATGCCTTCCAGTGTAAGGGAGGATCACCAAATTCTAAAAGTTTGGGAATAATCTAGTACTAAGTTGGAACCTGGGACTGAGCCACTGAACTTGTAGATAGGGGTTCAATACTCGAAAGTACTGGTATTAGAAGAATCGAAAAATAACACATACTTTATGTAAAATAAGTGAGAGCATTATGAAAATAATTTATTATAATATATATAGAAACACATGGGCATAGTCAATGAGCTTCAAAACATTCTTGTAAGTCACGACTCAACTCTTTGTTTTACTTTAAAACTAGATGGTACACCCTAGAAGTCTACAATTCCATGCGATATATGGAATCCGCCATTAAAGCGTTGGCCAATCCCCCAACCTAAGTTTTCTGCAAGGGCCGGAGTTCTGATCTCTACTACATCAAAAGTCCATCGCCAGCGTACAATCCCCTATTTTAGGGCAAAATAAAACTCGTGTCGGCAAAATGTAGTTTTGGGCAATGAGTTATCTAAACTCGTTCCTTCTTCGGGTAACCATCTAATTCTCTTTAAGCCCAATTTTAGACTTTTTAAAACATATATCATGCTTATAAACAATTTTTTTCTTATTTTGTTAAGCGCATAGCCCCACAGGGTATCGTCATACACAAACTTGCAAGTCATTCATATCATACCACATCATAATCACAACCCTTCCCATTCAAAATATGTTAATGACCACCCAAATTATTTAACATCACATAAGAGTTTTTACCTCAAAATCACATGAAAACTTATGCAAAACACTCTCCTTTGAACACTAGGCGGAAAATTCTTTCATTAATCACATGTAATTTCTTTATTAAAACACAAGAGCCTTTAGTATAAGAATCGCCTCTTTGAAAACTAGTAAAGTAACAAAGCATAATTGATAAAGAAGAATTTATAACTCGAGAAATATAATCATTCATAAAGCATCCCCAATATTAGACACACATAAATCTCATGATCAAAAAGAGGACATAAAATTCATGCTCTCAAACCCATTTTACAATTCATAACATATTAAGACCATAATTTCATCACGGGGAAGGGAATTTCACAAATCATGCTCATAAATCACTTCTCAAAACTCATATGATATATGCACATGATTATAAATCAATCTTATGGAAAACCCTATGATAAATACATACTTTCATTAAATTTGGTTCATGATGCATGCTCTTCAAATAATTTTCAAAACCCATTATATATATAAAGCTTGTTAAAAATGTGAAATTTACGCCCATGAGAGGTAGGATAGTTCCACATACCTTTTCATAGAGAAAAAAATTGAAGAGAACGTAGAGAGATTTTCCCAAGGAGATCAAAATCCTTAAACCCTAGGCGTTTTTTCTTCTCTTGCATTAGGGAAGATGATTTAGGGATTTGATAAGTGAAATATCGTGTGTTAAAACCTTAATTTTGTACATATATGATTAGAAACAATTATAGGATGTGAAAAGACCCTAACAACCTTTAAATAGAATAAAATAGAGCACTTTATAATGCTTGGCTCTTGCTTGGCGACGCATGGCCAAAGCCAACCTCAGGGTTGGTTCACACAACCAAAGCCAACCTCTGGGTTGATGGCGCACAGTCAAAGACAACCTTAGGGTTGGTGTCTCACAACCAAAGCCAACCAATTCCATTGGCGTTTGGTGATTCCATTATAGTGCAGGCCTAATGTGTACCTAGACAATGTCTTGCTAAAACACTCATAACTTTTGACTTTGAACTCAAATTGATGAACGATCAGTGTTGTTGGAAATAAGACTCAAAGATATCTAATTATATA
>JAPEIP010000109.1:241283-267466 GCA_026120095.1 Capsicum chinense | reverse complement strand
TGATGAATATATTTATGATGATTTTCGTTTTATTCATGAGTAGCTAAGTTTATTAGTTAGGGTTATGGAAGCCTTGTAGCATACAATCTATTACTTTGGGTTTTGAATTCATTATGCATTAACTTATTTATATCATACTCTCTTCGCTTATCTTGAATTGTCATGGTTGCAAAATAGAGGATATGCCTTAAATCGCAACTTGTTTGAAAGAAAGGTTGTTGTTCAGAAAAGAGAGTAGTGACAAGAAAATAGGATTACCAACCCCTATTTCATAAGTTAATACCTTAGCAGCATTAATTACTTAGAGATTTCGTATTGCTTTTGGTAAACGCTTTTTGATTCAAGAGAACTAAAGTGAATTAGTCCTTGATGGTTGAGAAACACTAGGATTATGTTATTAAATCCAATACGTTTCTCTGTAAACACGATGCATGTATGAATTCATAATGCCCATAGCTAGAAAGTATTGAAAACTATAAGGTGGACATAACCTTAGCTTGCTATTTCTCTGAATTTGAATATTAGTACACATATTTCATCTTGTTAAACTGAAACCATTAATTTGTGAACTGAATCAAATCCCCCCTATTTATTTTGTGAAATCAAATGATTAAAAGTCAACTAATCTGCATACAACTTAATTGGCATCATATTCCCTGTGGGATTTGACTCCAACCTAGTTGGATTATATATTTGACAACGACCGCTTACTCTCTCATAAGAGAGGTATAATTTGGACGTATCAAATTTTGGCGCTGTTGTCGGGGAATACGATTGTCGATTGAGTTTATGTGTGTTAATTGACTATTAGTCAAGTTTCTTAATTTTACGTTTAAGAGAGTTGGTTTGGAATTTTAGCCTACTTTCTTGAATTCAAACTTGTAAATATTTGATTTTAGTTTTCTTTTATTTCTTGTGTTAGATAGATTTTTATTTTAGTTTACTTATTACTGGGGCATCGTGGAATGAAAATGATCTTGGTGGTTGGAAATCTTATCTTGATGTTCCATGTCCATATTGTGATAGACCTCACTTTTGTCAAGATTGTAGATATGCTCCCCGGAGAGAGATGTATGCACCATCTCCATCCTACCGGGAGTATGATTGTTCTTTATGAGGTGGTCAAGATGGATATTGGAGTGATTTAATTGCCCTAATTCACCCCCTCATTATTCTAACCCAAATTATAGTTCTTCTTTTGAGTTTAACAAGTCTTATGGTTAAGAAAAGAAAGAACAAAACACCGGAAGGAGTGGCATTGAAACTTTGTTTCAACGAATGTTGGATCTCCAAGAAGAAACATATGATATCGTATGTGATATGCATCAAGGAATGAGGCCAATCATTCATGAGGAGATGGATATAGTGGTCAATCATTCAAAACACTCTTCTACATTATACTTAGATGATATCTTGTCTGTGGAATCATTTAACATAATGGAAGAGTGTGAAGATGAAGAGCTAGAACCATATATTGATATTGAGCAATCCTTAGTGACTTCCCAACAAACTGAACCAACCATGAGAGATGATGCCAAGATTGAGGACTTGGTGCTACAGTCAAAAGAAGAAACCAAGAAAATCTTTAATAAAGACTCTAGCCCAATTCTAAGAGAAAATGTCGAGAAGGTGAGTAAAAGTGAGTGTGTAGTAGATAGTGTGAATTTGAAGTAGAATTAGTTGGGCCTCACTCGAAGCATTTTTCCATATTATGTTTAGATGATATATTGTCCGTGGAATCATAAAAAAAAGTAGAAGAGTGTCAAGATGAGGACCAAGAATCCTATATTCTTTATTTTACACTTGATAAGCAACATAAAAACACACCTCACTTTAAGACTAAGTTTTTTACCATGCATCATCCATTACTCGGCTTCTTAATTTCTGTACCACCCCCATATGAGCGAGGAAAAAAGATGGATGCGATGTTGGGGGTGAAATTTATATCCTCAAGGTGAAGAAAAAAGTTGATTGGGTCGTGCCGCGACACTAAATTAGGCGCTTGGTGGGAGGCAACCCATCTTTCTAATCATTTTTGTTATTTTTGATCAAGTATAGGTGCATGAAGTACTAAGGAGAAAATTATTACCAATTTTGATTTGGAAGTGAGCCATGTCAATAGTGGTAAGTTTAGGAGTGATGGAAACATTAAAGGTAAGTTGAAGTGGTCAAATAAAGTCATTAGTTATTGTGACTCTATGTTATAGCTAAGTGATTTATTAAGGATTATGGATTAAATTCTTGCCATGGTGATTTTGTGAAAGTGATGGCGTTTTGTCTATCTTGATATGGTTGATAGTGTTGAGCATAATTCTGTTCAAAAAGTGCTTCCTTGAAATAGAATTGGGGGAATTGAAGTGAATGAATTGTATTGTGACTAATGTTGATGTACCATGTCAAAGCGTATGTCGGTGAAGTCTAAGTACCCGATAAACACACTTAATTGGTTTATACTAACAAATTAAGTATGGGGTGGTGACTGACATGGATGATATGGGTCATGTGATGAGTACAGGAAAAATAGTTCCAATGATGATCTCCATGCAGGTGGCATGACTCCTAATGTGGATGATAAATACTCCTAGCCAAGTTCTTTATCTTGTTATTTGCACTGGGGACAGTCCTGATCTTAAGTGTGGGGTGGCTGGGTACTTTGCTATTGGTTTTGTAAGAAAATAGGACCTTCTCCTTAGTATACTTCTAGATAGGATTAGTTATTTTTTCATTTTGATTTAGTCATAATTAGGTGTTTTTCTTGATAATGGATTGATGACGACCGTCTTAAGAGAAAAGTAGTCTTTCAATTACATGTAACTACTCTTGTGGATAACATGACATGATAACATAAGTATGTAATGGATCATTATATTTGAAACACCTAGGCTCTAGTTGTGACTCTTGTTGTGATTGTTGGTTTTAATTGAATTCATGTAGTTGTTCGGTCGAGAATCTATAATGCTCCTAATTGAGTTGACCATATGCCATGAGTTTGTAAGACTGTTGTATATTCCTTATTGCAACTGATGCTAGAACTTTCCTGGTGTGTATGCAAAGCAAAATAAAGATTGTGAGTTTAGGAGATGATTTAGGCATTTCTTTGATAGCCATTGTTCATACCTTCTTTTGCCCTACCTTTGTACATTACTTAGCTAGCCCCATTGTGCCTTTAGCTTGTTATTTTGTTAGCCTTATAAGTAGCCTAATCCGTTCTTTAATAGACCGTAATTTGATCCAAAAGCTCCTAAGCGCTTTAATGTAAAATCAATGTGAGTTAGGAGTTTGACAATAAGAGAAAAAAAGTAAAATTGATGCCCCAAAGTCTAGTTATTGGCGTGAGCAATTGATGTGGTTGAGAGTAGCTAAAATTGTTGAAAAAAATTCAAAATTTTATCCTAGACATGTTACAATGAACCTGTTTTGGCCCAGGTCCTTCTTGGACATTGTGCACCTTAACTAAGGCAAATTGCTTAAGTTGAGGGTGGCTATTATAGGGGTGCGTAACATGAAAAGGGTGACAAAAAAAATATTTAAAAGGGTTGCATACTCCCACCATAGTGTTATTAATTAAGCTTAACGAGTTGGGGTGAAAAAAAAATCTGTGAAGATAGTAGAAGTGGAAATTGGTTGTTAGAGATTGATCTTAATTGCATAATGTAGTGTATTAAAGCGCTTACGGAAGATAGTCACTATTTCTGGCAAAAATAGTTCCTACCCATCCTTTAGCCTGCATTACAACCCGTAAAAGACCTATTTGATCCTAATCTTAGAATTCTAATATTAGTGGAGTATTACACTAAGGGCAAACATATGGTCATCAGTAGTAATTTGAGAATTCTTTGTGAGAGTGAGCGCAACTTGATTCTTGTACCCATTTTGTTAGAAATTGCATAATTATGAGTGATTATGGGTAATTTTCTTGTTGTGAGGGCACATGGTTGATGAAGGTTGGGTGATTTATATGATTTCTATGCTTAAACGATATGCATGAAATTTCCAACTTAATGAGTCTATTTTTGAGGGTAGGCTGTCTCTAGTAATGATTCCTGAATCTACTTCTTGTTCATAATTGTTGTGTGAGCCTATTTGAGAATCTTGTCTTCCTTTGTGGGTGCTAAGGCTTGTGTAGTATGTATAAAAGGATATGTTGTTCGAGGACAAAAAAAGCTTTAAGTGTGGGGTGGTGATCTTGGGTGTATTTATACGCCTAAGCACCATAATTTATCCATATTTTAGCTATGTTTAGAGAACAAAGTGCCTAGTTTCTTATGTTTTTACTCTACTTTTATGAATTGAGCTAATCAATGTGATTAGTATGATTTCAGGTAATAATGAGGTAGATGAAGACATTATGGGACTATAGAATGCGGATGGCATATGACACAAGAGAGAGTAGCAACCTGGACCAAATGTGGCGCCTAGAAACTACAATCTGGACTAAATGTGGCGCCTAAAAGCTATGTCCAAGACTAGTTTGTCATTTATAATTAGTTTAGGGACCTTGAAGATAATT
Organism: Capsicum chinense; assembly: GCA_026120095.1. Taxonomy (NCBI): domain Eukaryota; kingdom Viridiplantae; phylum Streptophyta; class Magnoliopsida; order Solanales; family Solanaceae; genus Capsicum; species Capsicum chinense. The sequence goes on along the minus strand of JAPEIP010000109.1, from coordinate 262,956 downwards.
ATGAGAGAAAAGATTATTAAAAGGTTTAATGCTGAATTTTTATTCATTATTCAATTATTTTGTATTATTCAGAGAGAGGAGAATAGCGGCTTAGGGTGGCGAGAGACAAAACCATTTCTTCTCTCTTACTTTCACCATTTGCACACCAAGATCGTCTTCTAGTTTTTGGTATGATGAATATATTTATGATGATTTTCGTTTTATTCATGAGTAGCTAAGTTTATTAGTTAGGGTTATGGTAGCCTTGTAGCATACAATCTATTACTTTGGGTTTTGAATTCATTATGCATTGACTTGTTTATATCATACTCTCTTCGCTTTTCTTGAATTCTCGTGGTTGCAAACACAAAGGATATGCCTTAAAACACAACTTGTTTGAAATAAAGGTTGTTGTTCGGAAAAGAGAGTAGTGACAAGAAAATAGGATTACCAACCCCTATTTCATAAGTTAATGCCTTAGCAGGATTAATTACTTGGAGATTTCGTATTGCTTTTGGTAAACGCTATTGATTCTAGAGAACTAAAGTGAATTAGTCCTTGATGGTTGAGAAACACTAGGATTATGTTATTAAATCCAATACATTTCTCTGTAAACACGATGCATATATGAATTCATAATGCCCATAGTTAGAAAGTATTGAAAACTATAAGGTGGACATAACCCTAGCTTGCTATTTCTCTAAATTTGAATACTACTACATATATTTAATCTTGTTAAACTGAAACCATTAATTTGTTAACTGAATCAAATCTACCCTATTTATTTTACGGAATCAAATGATTAAATGTCAACTAATCTGCATACAACTTAATTGGCACCATATTCCCTGTGGGATTCGACCCCAACCTAGTTGGGTTATATATTTGACAACGACCGCTTACTCTCTCGTAAGAGAGGTATAATTTGGGCGTATCAGTATGCTTAACTTTGAGCATAGTATCCTAGGGGAGAGTGAGAGTGGGAGAGATCTAAGTCCTTATTTGCTTCTACCATTTGATCTTGGTACCATCTTAGGGTGAGAAATGATGACTCTCGGCCCATTGTTATTTTGTCTTGATGCTTATCCGATCCACTTTCTTTGTCACATTTGTACTAATCCTTTCAAGCTTAAGACAAAGGACCCTTGGATATACTTTAAATTTTTTTTGCCTCAGCACGACATGCTGATATGTTATTTTTACTAACCATAACACGTCTTGCCATGAGGATATGTTCTTGTTTGTCTTCTCTTGATTTTGCAAGGTATGGATTTGAGGTCGAATCCTTTTCAAGAAGGGAAGGATGATAAAAGTCCGACCACGAGGATGGACGTATGTGAGATGTATTGAACCTGAGAGTTGGAGCATATAAGTGAAGTGCAAAGGAAGGCCTAAATAGGCTCCAAAACAGTCCACAAACTACACTCCAAGGGTGCCCAAAGTGAAGGATTTGAGTAAGGGGTGTTTTGGACATTTCACACTATTTTTGTAACCTACTATAAATAAAGTAACATATACTAAAACGAGGGAAGGAAAATTACTAAATATACAAAAGAATTCCTCCCAAGACCTGGTAAAGCCGATACTAGAGACACAAATAAAATATACCCAGAGTACTAGACAAAATCCCAAATATACCCAATATACACAAGTAGTCTCGAGTACAAAAGACTAAACTAGAGTAGATAGAGAAGGACCAGCCTCGGATGATAGCAGATCACCAAGCTCCAAACAAGTATTGAAAGCTAGGAATAATGTCAACTGCTAGTGCCCGAATCTGCATCAGGAAAAAGATGCAGAAGTGTAGTATGAGTATAAAAAATAAAGGGTACTCAGTAGGCATCATCGGCCGACTGAGCTCTATATAGAAACGGTATAACTACAATGCGAGGGCGTAATCTGAGTCATCAGTAAAAAAGAATGGAAAGGCAAAATAATTACTAAGCTACACCAATGAGATAGAGAAATAAATGTAAGCGATATAGAAAATAAATGATGCAGTAATTACAGAAAAATCAGACATAACCTAACTGGCCCCCATAAGCCCCTAGGCACACAACATAACCTAACTGTGCCCCCATAAGCCCATTAGGCACACTAAAGAAGACAGTTAACCCAACTGTACTCCTATAAGCCACTGGGACACACAAGTAGCAGTTAAAGAAAATAAACGTAAATAATTTGTAACTGAGCCAATCCCAACAAAGACTGATAGTCATCCAGATGTTCACCGGACTTGAACCAGCACCAATAGGTAATAATGAGAGGCCAAATATATAGAACTCATAATCAGATGCCAGACTCAAACCAAATAATCAGATTCCAGACTCGAACCAAAAATCATAGTAACCATAATAATCAAATGCCAGACTCGAACCGGAACTCATAGTAACTATAATACTCAAATGCCGGACTCGAACCGGAACTCATAGTAACCATAATAGTCAAATGCTGAACTCGAACTGGAACTCATAGTAACCATAATAATCAAATACCAGATTCAAACCGGAACTCATAGTAACCATAATAATCAAATATCGAACTCGAACCGGAACTCATAGTAACCATAATAGTCTAATGCCTGACTCAAACCGAAACTCATAGTAACCATATCCATCGGTAAAATCAAAATCCATACCATATCATAACAGTATCAACATCTAAATAATCATCCTTCAATCTCAATTAAAAAGGAATAAATTCAAGGTTTTGCAATTTAATTTCACGTCCTAAAGTAATAGATGTTATATTATATTAAAAGATAATTTTCCAAAACATTACTAGAACGGGGTCCTAATTTGGATAAATAAGACAATTTATATATATCAAAACTATGCATCTACAAGTATTTATCTAAGCTAACATAATAGTTAACATTTTCAATTTATAAGATCAATCTAAAATAGGGTGAACCTAGCCTACCTGGACGCTAAAGTTATAATATCTTTCCGCGAAGCCTCCAAATAGTATCCCGCTAGAACTTGAATTTGAATGTCATCAAAATAATATATTCCAAAACGTCCCTTAACTTATATGCAACTTTGTAAAGCTAACCAAGAACTCTAACTAATTTACTTTTTTTTTTTTAAAAAGGAAACAAACCGAGAAAGGCCAAATATATTAGAAGATACAGCTATGAACATGTATATATGTATACAAACAGTGAATGAAAGTTCACTCTTCTTATTTTTTCACATTTGAAAAGGTCAAATGCTACCATATAGTGGCCTAAGGTTTGAAGACATGTGTCAGCAACACGTGGTCCATTATTTCCCACGTGTGTGGTGATATTGCCACATTAATAATTTCTCTACATTGCATATATATTTAGGTATTGAATAAATTCGTAGTAAAATAATTACAATATGTTGAATATACCAAAATTAATAGAAAATTATTTCTAACAACACCTCTATTATATAATAATAATATTTTGACATTTCTAAATTTACTATCTCCACATAAAATATTAATAAATCATAAAAGTCTATTATAAAGTGATATAAATATATCATTACTTAAAGAATTTTATCAATATCGAAAATATTTTAAAAGTGTACTAAATTATATTTCTACCGAATGGAAAATTAAATTAAATATTCAACAATACATTTAGATAGTACTAAAATTATATGAAAATATAGGAGAATGACCGTAGGGTCATTACAACATACACTACTAAAAGCACTTCCGTCCGCAAAAGTAAAGGCCATACCTGAAGGCTCAAACATGTAGGCATATTGGGCACGCATAACATGCCAGGGAGGAATGTAATACCCCACATTTTGGACAAGAATGAAAATCTACCATTCCTATGCGTAGACATATCAAAAGCCTCAAATCCTATGTAAATTTAGTGTGTTAATCAATTATGTAGTGTGAGAATCTATTTGAGCATGAATTTAGATCATACAGGTCCCCTAACTCAAGTAAAAGTTGAAAGCTTGACTATCGTTCAAGTTTTAGTTAGCGTCAAAACTTGGGTCAACTTCAATCGACCATAACTAGTTGTGTATGACGAACTGGATGGCTTAATATATATCAAATGAAATATCTTTGAATTATATTTCCAACGATACTAATTTAACCCAAATCCAATATCGGATCAAGGAGTTATGTCTATTTTACTCCGGCATGTCATGCTGGGAAACTGACGATATTTGTGACAAGCCGTCACGCCCGTGATGGCCTATCACTAATGTCGTTATCCTTGGGTAGACTTTCACCCCCAGTGACGACATTTTATGACAAGACATCACGCTCGTGATGGCCTATCACCAATGTGACAAAAATTCGTGACTACCTATCACCAGTATGATAGCTTGTCACGAATATTGTCAGCTATTTTTTTACAGCAATTGAGGAACATTTTTGTAAGGGTATTTTGGTCTTTTCCTTTACTTCCCATGACTTATAACCCTCAAGGAGCGTATTATCTTTCTTTCTCTTTAGTTAAGCATCTCAAAAAGCTCTCTCATACACTCTCAACCACAAGATTAGGGTTTTCTCTAAAGATCATCTCGTCAAGAACAAGAACATTCTCTCCCAAAGGGGTTAAACCCTAGTCAAGAAAAATCAAGAACAAGCCTAAGGATTCTTTCAAGAACCTTCAACAAACATTAAATCTCTTTCAAGATCAAGATTTAAGATATGCGTAGTGTTCATCCATGGAGCTCAAGAATCATGTTTTAAATTATAAATTGTGGTTTTCTTGTTGTGTTATGACTATATTTATGTTGATGATTGTTGTTTGGATTCAAGGTTGTATCTTGATGTATTTTTCATGAAGTATGTGAGTAGGTTAGTTGAAACCCATGAATTTGGATGGATTAAGATTGTCAAAATGATAAGTACACCTATGCCCAAACTTGTGCATGTAAGGTGTTTGATAAAATGCCAAGAATGATAGAATCCATGTTTTTATGACTTAATAGTGTTTAAATTACAAGCCCATGTTCTATTATTTATGATTTCACATAAACTCCACGTTATTGTTGTATGTTATTGTTGTGATACGGAATGAGCATGATATTGAAGCAACGCGAGTATATACATGTTGTGCACATCCCCTTCCATGTATAAGATGTTGAGAATCGAGTATAGTATGATATCCCCTACTTATGATATTATGAATTGTGGACTCTATTCTTATGATCAAGTCAGTCATGTGTGTTAGTTTTCTTTCATCGAGTCCTCGGGGTACTTGTACCCAAAATAATATAGCTGTGTACCTAGTGCCATGTCATTTTATCACGATACTCACAGTTAAGCCATGGTCTATAGAATTCAGTTAGTCATGTGACTCAGGAAAACTCAGAAATCTCAACAGTCTCAGTAGTTCAGTAACCTCAGTACTCAGTAATCTCATTGATCTCAGTAACAGCAGTATTCCTAGCGATCTCAGTAATTTCAGTACTCTCAGTCAGTCCTTAGAACTCAGTACGTTCCTTCAGTCATGGGAACTTAGTAAACTTAGTTAAGCTCCGCTAACCAATACCACTAGTATCAGTTCAGTTAATCAGTATCAGTTTAGCTAATTAGTTCAGTTCAGTTATTCAGTTTAGTATCTTTTAGATGGGAGTAGGATTCAGCACCGAGTGAGCCTAGGGATAGGGACTCAACTTCTAGAAAGGACGGAGATCCTTAGAAGCAATCTCTAAGTTCCATAACTACGTAGCCAGTGTAGGTATGAGATGTCACCCATTACATAGGACTGGCATACTCAGGAGTCACTCGTTAGCACATTTATATGTATAGGACTGATCCCAGGAGTCACCCACTATATTAGGACACTAGATTAGGACTGACTCTACAACAGTTGTCTTTACTGGTGGTGCGGTATTGACACCCTTCCAGTCAGGGTAGAGATTGGACCCTAGTCAGCTTAGCATGGGGCATATCGGTTAGATGAATACATCCAAGAGTTTTAGTTATAGATTTAGGACTATCAAATACAGTCAATTCAGAAGTACAAATTCAGTACTATTAGAGACCATCAATCCTTATCATTATAAATAGACTTCAAGATCACCCATTAGACAGGATTGATCTTAACTATAGTTAAACAGTATTAGAATCATCAGATTTAAAGATCACCCGCTAGATAGGACTAATCTCAAATTTAGTTACTCCATATAGAATGGAACTCAGATAGTTCCATCAGAACTAAGACTGTTAAATATAGTTTCTCAGTATCAGTACATCGGTTTTGTTGACCATTATATTTATATCAGTTATGTCAGTTGTCATAGCTTATGTTATCAGTATTCAGTTTTAGGACTGTTAGACACAGTCAATCAAACTAGTTTTTTATAATTCTAACTGTCAGAAATAGTCATTCATCTATTTAGTATCTCAGTATCAGTAAAGTCATGTCGTTTGTATTCAGACTCAGTAGTCAGTATCACCACGAGTTCAGTTATAGTTGCTTATGCATGTATGTATTCTCACGTTCATATTAGTCAGCATTGTTCATGTATATAACCCTTTGCATTTAGCCTACCTCACTCATATACTCAGTACATTCAGATGTACTGGCGCATTTATGCTATGGTGCTTTCTCTTATATTACACCATAGGTTCAGAGGCACGTGTTCCAAATCAGTAGTAGCATTCTAGTACAGAGTTGCAGTGAGTCCTCATCTATTTGAGGACAATATTATTTTATTTTATTTATTATTTCAGTTCAGTTTTGCTAGATGGAGTTAGTTAGAGACATGTTCATTCAACTCCTTACTCAGACAGTATTTAAAGGCTTTCAGATTTAGTTTAGATTTGATTCAGACTTCAGTTGTTTTTGGGTATTTTCCACCCATATGGATATTAAGTTTGTCAGATATTTTATTTATTTGAACCTTATGGACTATTGTTCATGTTTTTCTACATATTACTTCATATATTGCAGTGTACAAGTACAAATATCAGTCATGGGTTAGCTTGTAGTCCTTCGGGGTAATAAGCACCGTGTAATATTCCAGTTTAGAAAATCAGGGTGTTACAAGGAATGCTGGGTAAGTCAGTCAGGACCACATTAAGAAACTTTTAAACCAATGGGACGAATTCAAGCGATAAACTCTGAGAATTGACATCTCGAACAACTTCACTTTTTGAGCTAAAGATCTATCGAAAACAACCTATTTATCCAGTAAGGATATGGATAAGATTTCCGTACCTCTTACCCTTCTTAAAATTCCACTTGTGAAATTACGCTGACATATTAAGCAATATTCTAACTTGGGAAGGAGTCCCACATCTACAAAACACAGGAGAGATATTGGGTATATAAGTAAGAATGTCTTACTCCTAGTGACGTGTTTTAAAGACGTGCAAGCCTAGGCTCAAAGAGGACAATATCACTAGAGGGTTTGGAAGTTTTAGGGATATCTCGGGCCTTGATGGCTTGGGATGCTCGTTGCAGCCAGGGCCCCTTCTTGGGTCATGATAGAATGGTATCAGAGTTGCTTCTGTGTTAGCCTTGTCGATGTAGACTAGATTTTAAATTGAGTTTAGGTAAATCCCAATAAGGCGGGGCAAACCTCAGTCCTGAATATAGACAAATCCCATTCGGTGGGGCAAACCTTATCGAGGACGCTGAGTCCATTGGGGGGGGTGTATGTAACACCCCAACTTTGGAAGAAGTCCCACATCGGTAAAATATAGGAGCGATGCTGGGTATATAAGTAAGGAAGTCTTACTCCCTAGTGACGTATTGTAAAGTCGTGTGAGCATAGGCTCAAAGAGGATAATATCATTAGAGGGTTGGGGAGTTTTATGGGTATCTCGGGCCTTGATGGCTTGGGATGCCCGCTGCGGCCAAGGCCCCAGTTCGGGTCGTGACATTACTTCTGGTGAATTCTCTTATAGGACCTTTTAATGAAGAGGGCGGTAGCTTCTGGTGAGCTTAGAGAAGGATTATATCTTTTGCAGCCAACTAACTCTAAGACTAGCTTAAATCTTTTAAGCAGTTTTTTCCTTTTTCATAAGGAAGAAATTTAAGTTTGTTTCTTGTCCTGTTCTTAGTAGGGCATTTCAGATGAAAGTCTTTGGTATATGAGACTTGGTAATTTTCTTTATCAACAATAAAACCTTTTAATTTTATCAAATTTTCTTCTGATTCTACTCTCATTTGTCATATATGTCCTCAAGCTAAGCAAACCATGTATTTTTTCCTTACTGGTTTAATAAAAACTAAAGAAATATATTAAGCACTAAATGCAATGTTTTCCTAGTTTCAAAGGATTTTTTTATCCATGGTTGTGAGATATTTCAACAAGAAGGTTTAGTGTATCAATCTGATAATGCTTGGAACTTGATAAAGGAACACAGGAGGTTGCATATTTACAAAAACATGGAATTTTACACCAATAAATTTGTGCGGCCACCCATAGAAAGATGAGGTGGTAGAAACGAAACATAAGCACCTTTTAAAGGTTGCCAGAGATATGTTATTTCAATCCCATATCCCCATTTCTTATTGGGGTGAATGTGTTCTAATAGATACATATCTAATCAATATTTTTCCTTCAAAAGTTTTCTATGATAGGACACCCTATGAACTATTGTTTAACCAGTCACCCTTTTGTTATTCTTTTGAGAACCTTTGGTTGTCTTTATTATTATTCCATATCATCTCAAGGGAGGGGTAAGTTTGATCCTAGAGCTACAAAATGTGTTTCTTAGGCTACCCTAAAGAAAAAAGTGATATAAAGTCATGGATTTCGCCACTAAGAAAATATTTGTTTACAGCGATGTAATTTTTTGTGAAGATCACATTTCCTTTTATTGTTACTTCTACCTCATCTCCTCCGATTTTTAACCTTTCTCCTTCTATTTTGATGTCCCATATCTACCACTTTATTCTCTCACATCACAGGACCATATTTCGGTTGGGATTTTAAAAGTTGTGAATGAAAAATGATTTTTTTTTTTGGGAATTCACCAAGAGAAAGAATGCAATTTGAATAGACACCTTTCACTTTGGATGGATAAACTTTCTAATGGTTGTGGCTTTTCTGAAGAGTTACACCTTTTGTAAAGAGTTGCACCTTTATGAAGAGATGCTCCTTTCTGAACCATTGCTTCTCTTCATGAAGAAACACCTTGATGGCTATAAATACCTGAATTTTTCCTCAAGTAAAGACATGATTTTTAGTTTAAAAAACAATCTTGTTCTTCTAAATATTCTATACAATTATCAAATCGTTGAATGAGTTTGAAGTTTCTGAAAATTTGAGGTACCACTATTTTTAAAAAATGGATCATTATATCTGTGAGGAAAGATTTCATAACCTCGGGTATTTGAGGGGAATAAATTCCTTAAGGACACACCGTGAAATCAGTGTACTTGGTTCTACATCTTTTGTTTCATCTCTTTTTTCTTAAAGTTGATTTTACTATTTTTCCAAAAAATAGTTTGACATTCATATTGATAATTCTTCAACAGTTTGAACTTGTGTTTGAAGTTCTTGAAACTTCATAAATAAATTTAGAGTTTAAACTTTATTTGATTGTTCATATGATTATTTGAGCAAGTATTTGAAGCTCTTGTTAAAAAATATAGATTTTACTAAACCCAAAAAACAACAATCTTAAGGAATTTATAAAACATATTTGTATTTTGTGCTTGTTTGGTGAAAGAAAGAAAATTTTTCTTGTCACCTTTTATAAATCAAGTACTTGGTTAATCTGTATTGATTCTGATTTTGTGGAGATTAAAATCTTTTGATTTCTACTCCCTCGGTTAGAAGAATATAAGAACTTAATGGCGAAATTAGTGTGGGAATTTGATTCGAAAAATATAAAAACTTCACTATTTCAGTAAACTCTCTGTATTAATTTCTGGAGTTTAAAACATATGAGTTTTCACTCTTCTTGAATTTGATTCTAATTGAATTCATATAAACTTCATCAGGTTTCAAAGTTCATTCAGTTGATTATTTGAAGATATAAGAACTTCATTGATGACTAGAAATAAGTTTGATAATGATTAAAGTCTTTATTGTTAGTATTCTGAAATACTAATGTGTATGTCAAAGATTGATAGAAAAATAATGAATAAAACTAAACAACAAATGGATTTGGTTGTGAATGGTGTTGTCCCAACGGCAAATAATGTTGCTTTATTAAGTCGTTTAGATATTGCTCTACCAATGAGAACGATAGAGAAATCAAAAATATTTTGGTGTGAACTTCTAGAATGGCAGCAAATGGTATTATTTTGGCTAAGCAAACTTGAAATGCAAATGTTCACAAGATGATGTTTCAAATAATAAGAAGTAAAGAAGTCTTCTGAGCAAGAGATAGAGTAGAACAAGTAAACATTCAAAGGAAAGTGCTACAATTGTAGAAATACTGGCCACAAAGCTCTAAATAGTCAAGTTCTGAATAAAAATAAGAAAAGAAATCAGATAAACATGTTGAAAACAACAAAAAAGACTAAAAATCTATGTGCTATGATCACTACGAGCAATCTAGTTGGATATCTGAATAAACAGTGGTTTGATTCAGGAGCCACTTGACATGTTTGTGCGGATAAAAAATCTTTTGCTATTTATGATAACGTTGGTCCCAAATAAGTGATCTTCATGGAAATTAATGCAATATCCAAGGTTGAATAAAATGGGAAGATATTCCTTACAGGATGACTTCCGGCAAGGTATTGACACTCAACAATATTCTCCATGTTCCTACTATTAGGAGGAACATAGTGTCGATAACACTTCTTGTTAAAAGTGAGTGTTTGTTTTGGAGAAAGCTGTAATAAGCAAGAATGAAATACATGTAGGAAAGGCCTATCTCAATGAGAGCCTTTTCAAACTTGATATAATGGTTGTTGAGATGAAGAAAGTTTAGGCTTCTTATTATTTGCTAGAGTCAAATGATTTACTGCATAGTCGTTTAGGACATGTCAATTACAAAATGTTGTGAAAACTGATTAGTTTGCAGTGTTGCCTAACTTTGAGTGAAATAAATTAAAGTATTAAATATGTGTGGAATCTAAGTATGCTAAACATCCACATAACTTTGTTTGAAGGAATTCAAATCCCATAGACTTAATCCATATAGACAATTGTGATATAAGTCAACACCATCTCGTGGTGAGAAAAAGTATTTTATAGATTTTATTAATGATGACACTAGATATTATTGTGTTTATTTGATAGATAGTAAGGATTAATCAATAAATAAATTTATGCAATATAAAATAGAAGTTGAAAATCAGTTGGATAAAAGGATCAAAACAATGAGAAGTGATAAGGGTGGAGAATATGAATCTACTTTTGTTGAGATATGTGTAGAAAATGGAACTGCCCATCAAATTACTTCCCCATATTATCCTCAATCAAATAAGGTTGTGTAAAGGAAAAACCAAACATTGATGAAAATAAAGAATGCCTTACCAAGGGTCATAATTTTTGGTTTTCCTCATAGAGTCCCACCGATCTCCGTTTAGTGTATTTTGGAAGTTTCACTCCTTATCAGTTATCTCAAAGAGTGTTTACCAATGACGAGCTTCATCATTCTCTTAATCTACAAACTAAGGTGGTGAAAACTCTGTCACGCCATTCCAGTACTATTGTTATGGGAAGGATATAGGTAAGGTAAGGGGTCTCAGTTTTCTAAAAAAAGGTGGAGGACAATGATATGGTGTAACACCCCAATTTTCTAAACCAGAATGCTACATGGTGCTTATGACCCTGAAGGACCACAAGCGAACCCATGACTGATATCTGTACCTGTACACTGCAATATATAATATAATAATGCAGAAAAACATGCACAATAGGCCTTAAGGTTCAACTGAAATAATATAACATCCACGTGGGTGGAAAATACCCAAAACCACTGAAGTCTAAATCAAAAATAAACATAAGTTTGAATACTAAATCTGAAAGCCTCTAAGTACTGTCTGAATAAGGAGTTGAAGGAACGTGTGTCCAACTAACTCCGTCCAGAAAAACCGAGCTAAAAAAAATAAATGAAATAAAATAATATCATCCTTGAATGGATGAGGACTTACAACAACTCTGCGGCAGGAATGCGACGGCTAATCTGGAGCTCGGGTCTATGAACCTATGGTGTAAAATGAAAATAAAGCACCATAGTGCAAGTGCGTCAGTAAACTGGAGTACTAAGTATACGAGTGATGTAGGCTAATGCAAAGGGTTACATGCATGAATAATGTTAACTAACTGACCAATATGAACGTAAAAGTACAAACATGCATACATAGTAACTGAGATCATGGGTACATGATACATAAATCTATATGCTAATACATGGTTCACTGATAACTGACATGGCTGAAATTGTAGTTCTGATAACATGGGCGACTGCGTATGACCGTCTTGAATCTGATGGAACTTTATGAGTTCCATGCTATTACTAAATTTAACTGTTTCTAATAGTATTGGTATACTAATATCTAAAGAAATATCTGAATTTTTTTACTGAGACTGAGTCTAAAACTGTGGGAGGTAGTTGTTTAACTGACATGCCCCAATGACGCATATAGCTAGGTTGGGGTCCAATCTCTGCCCCGACTTGAGGGATGTCAATACCGCACCACTGGTAAGGACAGCTGTGAGTGACCCTTAGCTGGAAGGTACTCGAAATGAGAGCAGTGGGAACCTTATACTGATAGGTTAAGCCACCTCATCAAGCCTAATCTAACAGGTTAAGGTGTCTCAACCTATGCTGGCTACAGATGGCAACTAAGAATCACACCCTAAACTGGTAGGCGAGTTCCCATCCTTGGGTTCACTCGGTGCTAACTTCTACTCCCATCTGAAGAGACTGAACATTATTTAACTGACTGTACATAGACTAATTAAATGACTTCTATTGACTGACGAAATAATACTACTATCTGAGAGTTAACTGAGATCATGAGATTTTTGAGGTTTTCCTAAGTTACATGACTGATTGAGTTCTTTAGAATATAGCTTAACTGAGATTATCGTGACAACATGACATGGATCTAGGCACACAACTATATTTTTTGGGTATGAATACCCCAGGATTCGATAGAAGGAAACAGACACACATGACATGACTTGATCATAAGATTTGAGTCCACAATTCCAAATATCATAAGTAGGGGATATCATACTTCATATAGTTATTCAACATCTTAAACATTGTAAGGAATACATGGATATATATTTTGTGTACATATTTTATATCTCCATTATCATACATGCTTCATACCACAACAATAGCAACACATCAATAACATGGAATTCACATTTGAAGTATATAGCTATCATGGACTTGTCATCTAGATATCATGGAACCATGTAAACATGACTTTATAGCATCCTAAGCCTTTTATCAAACACCTTGCTTGCATTGTTTAAGGCATAGGTGTGTTTCATAACTTGCACCATATTGCACCACCTAAAGTTCGTAGTTTTCAACTAACAACCATATATATTCCTTGAAAACACTTTATATATCATCTTGAAACTTAAATAACAATCATCACATGTACATGCTCAAATCACCACAAAAAGTTCATAAAATAGTATTTAAAATATGGTTCTTGAGCTCTATGAATGAAAAGGATCCATAGATGAACACTAAACATACCTTAGATTAAGAATTCGTGATCTTTACGGTTGAATTTGCTTTGAATTTGAAACCCCTAATTGAACCCAAGACTTATTCTTTGTTATTCTTGAGTGAAGTTTGATAAAAAGTAATGTAAAGAGCTGATTTGGGGCCTCAATCCCGTGTTTGGGACTTATACATGGATGGAAATTGACCAAGAAGCCCTCAAGGACATAAAGATGGAATGCAAGATTTTGGCTTGGGGCGATGTAGCAGGCAGTGCCTAGCTGATAGCCCATTATCCATAGGCAGTGCCAGACGTATAGCCACGATCTACCAGGCAGCGCTTGGACTAGTGCACTGCTATAATTGGGGTAACGTGGGCTAATCGCCCCGAGCTATTATTTTAGAAACACAAACATGCCCTTACGCTATCCTAAAAATTCTAAAACTTAACCGCGATGTACTATGACCTTATCCCATCATAACGTAAATTGAAAATCTAAAAACGAAGGTCAGGAAGGTCGTCAAATAAATCCTCAAAGTTTGGAGGTCTAAAATGAGACTAAGTGTTGAACACTTAAAATTTTTTTCTAAGTATTGAGGCTTGTAAAGCCAAATGAGCTAAACTTTGGAATTAGAATTTTTTGGGGTCTTACAATATCTCCCCCTTGGGAACATTCGTCCTCAAATAAAAAATCAACTGAGAAGGGATAAAAGACAAGCTGAACATGAATTAAACATGAATGACTGAAATTTCATCTCATGACTGACGTGCTAAATATACTGGACTCATGCATATCTGATGCATGGATAACTGTTACATTAGTGCATAACTGAGTAATCTGATAACTGAGTTTCTCAAGATAAGAATGCATATCTGATACATGATAGCTGAACTGATACATGAATGCATGACAGAGTATGCAATGGTAATAAATACCAAGTTTATGATGGGAACATGAACATGAAATTGAAAAAGATTAAGGAGAGCTATTACCTTGACCTTGATCTGAGTTGGCGGGGAAGAGGTGAGGATACTTGGTATGCATAACTGCTTTTTCTTCCTAAGTAGCTCCCTTATGAGACTGATTTCACACAAGAACCTTGACTAGAGGGACTTTCTGTTCCTCAAACGATGAGTCTGATAGTCTAAGATTTCAACTGGAATCTCTTCATAAGAGAGGATATTCTGAATGTCAATACTCTAAATATGGACTACAACTGCTGGGTCACCTATGCATTTCTTGAGCAAAGAAACATAGAAACTGGATGAACTGAGGCTAGATCTCAAGAAAATACAAGCTCATAAGCTACCTTGCCAAAGAGATTGAGAATTCTGAAGGGACCAACATATTGGGGACTAAGTTTTCCTTTCTTGCCGAACCTCTTCACTCCCTTCATAGAGAGATCTTAATGTAGACATAGTTATTGACCTTGAACTCGAGATCTTTTCTATGAATATCTACATAAGACTTCTATCAGCTCTGACATCCTAGAGTCTCTCTCTGATCAACTGAATTTTTTCTAAGGCATCAAATACCAAGTCAGGACCTATGACTGAGGCCTCACTAACTTTGAACCAACCGATTGCAGATCTACAGCTCCAACTATAGAGAGCTTCAAACGGAGCCATCTAAATGCTGGAATGATAGCTATTATTGTATGAAAAGTCAATCAAAGACAAGTGGTCATCCTAACTTCCCTTGAAATCAATGGCACACACCCTGAGTATATCTTTAAGAGTCTGAATGGTCCTCTCTACTTGACCATCTATCTGAAGATGAAATGCTGTACTTAGATGGACTTGGGTATCGAGACTCTTTTAGAATGCTTTCAAGAAGTGAGAGGTGAACTGGGTACCTCTATCTAAGACGATAGATGAGGGAACATCGTGTAATCTAACCAACTCCATAATGTAGAGTTTGGCATAATCCTCAGCTGAATAAGAAGTACGAACTGGAAGAAAATAAGCTGACTTGGTTATCCTATCTATAATGACCCAAATTGAATCATGCTGATGACGAGTGCGAGGCAAACCTATCACGAAATCCATGTTTACTTCTTCCCACTTCCAAATAAGAATGATGAACTCCTGCATGAGACTACTAGGCTTTTGATGCTCTATCTTAACCAGCTGACATGTACAACACTTAGCCAAAAACTCTGCAATATCTCTCTTTATCCCACTTCACCAATAGATCTCCCACAAATTATGGTACATGTTAGTGGACCATGGATAAATAGAGTATCGCAAACCATGTGCTTATGCAAGAATTCGCTGCCTCAAGTTATCTACGCCTTGAACACACACCCCTTAGAAATCATTTTCCTTGCCCGAAGGTAGGAACAAGCTGACCCCTGAAAGACAAATTACTACTCTTACACTCTAGGACGGGCTCATTCGAGAATTGAAATTGAGCTATCCTATTTTTGTAGTCGGTTGTGGCATAGCAGAAATAAAGCCAATCCATTCTGAGAATGATATCAAAATCATACATCTCTAACTCGACTAAATCTGCTGACATAGATTTCTGAAACATCATAATCGGGCAGTTCCTGTATACCCACTGAGATATGATGGTTTTACCCACTAGGGTAGATACTGAAAAGGGCTCTACTAAAATTTTAGGACTGATTCCAAAATCACCTGCTATGTATGGAGTGACAAAATAAAAGGGTGCACCTGGGTCTAGCAAAGCATAAACATGAACATGGAAAATCAGTAACGTACTAGTAACAACATCAGGAGAATTGTCCTAGTCTAGTCGTGTTTGAAGATCATAGAGTCTATTTGGGTGTTACCCACTAATAGCATTGGAAGTGGCACCCTGCTGGTTCGGGTGACCGGACGGAGCTGTGGAATGATTTTACTGACCCTGAGGACCTGGATCAGGACAGTCCCTAACTTTGTGGCCTAACTTGCAATAACCAAAATAAATGCCTTGACCCGCTTTATACACACCCTGATGGTGCTTACCGCAATTCTGACACTGAGGATAAGTACGAACACTACTAACACTACCTTGAGATTTAGAGACTGGTGCTCTATCTCTATTGTCGTCTCTAAATTTTGGCACTGGGGCACTGGTGGAAGAAGGAGCTGGAGCTGCTGACTTAGGACAAAACTGCAAAAAATTTCCTCTTTCTGATTTAGGTTGAGTAAAACCGAAATTGCATGTCTTTGCTCTCTTGTTCTGCCTCTCTCTAGTCCTAACCTTCTGCTTCTCTATCTATTGAGCATAGGTCATGAGTTTGGCTAAGGTCATATCTCTATTTAGCATCGCAAACCTACACTCATTTACCATGCTATCATTCACCCCTGACATGAACTTGCTCATCTTAGCCTTGTTGTCTACAACCACATAAGGGGCATATCTGGCTAGCTGAGTAAATATGAGAGAATACTCTCTAACCGTCATATTTTCCTGCCTAAGGTTGATGAGCTCAAGAACTCTGGCCTTCCTCAGCTCTTGGGGAAAGAATCTATCTAAGATAGCCGTGACAAATTCCTCTCCCTCTATAGGAACTGCATCCTCTAACCTCTCAAACTTTTACTATTTGTACTAAGTGTGAGCAATATCCTGTAATTGGTATGTGGATAACTCAGCACTCTGAACAGAGGTAACTTCCATAATGTAAATGAACTTCTGGACTTGGTCAATAAACTCCATAGGGTCTTCATTAGACTTAGACACAAAGAAAGATGGAGGGTTCATTCGAGTAAAGTCCCAAATCCTGGCTGCTGCAGAATTGGCCACTGGATTGGCAGAGATAACTGGTGGCCATTCATTCTGGGCATCCACAGACTGAGCAAGTGTGGTGAATGTAGCTCTAAACTTCGCATGAGAAATATGTTAGCCCAAAGGATCTTCGGGCTGAGGAGCTGGCTGGTTTTTTCTATTTGGAGGCATATTCTAAAATAAGAGGAAAACGGATTAGATTGAGAGTTTAACTTGAGATTATGCTCACTAGCACGACATGAATACTAAAAGAAGGAAAACTGTTGCTAAAATATCTTATAGCCTCTTGCACATAAATGTGGCGTGCAACACACCCATGTACAAGACTCTACTAGATGCGGCTTTTAGACTACCTAGGACTCTATTGAATCTTAAGCTCTGATATCAAGTTTGTAACACCCCAATTTTCTGAACCAAAATGCTACACGATACTTATGACCCCAAAGAACCACAAGCTAACCCATGACTAATATTTATACCTGTACACTACAATATATAATGTAATAATTCCGAAAAATATGTGCAATAGTTCATAAGGTTCGACTGAAATAATATAACATCCATGTGGGTGAAAAATATCCAAAACCCATGAAGTCTAAATAAAAATTGAACATAAGTCTAAATACTGAATTTGAAAGCCTCTAAGTACTATTTGAATAAGGATGTGAAAGAATATGTCTCCAACTAACTCCGTGTAGCAAAACTGAGCTGAAAAAAATAAATAAATGAAATAAAATAATATCATCCTCAAATGGGTGAGGACTCACTGCAGCTCTGCAGTGGGAATTCTACGGCTGATCTGGAGCTCCTGTCTCTGAACCTATGGTGTAACATGAAAAGAAAGCACCATAGCGCATATGCATCAGTACAACTGGAGTACTGAGTATACGAGTGAGGAAGGCTAATGCAAAGGGTTATATGCATGAATAATGCTAACTAACTGACCAATATAAACGTAAGAGTACAAACATGCATACATAGTAACTGAGATTGTGGGTACATGATACCTAAATCTGTACACTAATACATGGTTCACTAATAACTGACATGGCCAAAACTGTAGTTCTGATAACATGGGCGACTGTGTCTGACAGTCTTGAATCTGATGGAACTTTTTGAGTTCCATGCAATAACTGAATTTAACTGTATGTAATAGTCTTGGTATACTGATATCTGAAGAACTATCTGAGTTTTTTTACTGAGACTGAGTCTGAAATTACGGGAGGTAGTTGTTTAACCAAAATGCCCTAATGGCGCATATAGCTAGGTTGGGATCCAATCTTTGCCCTGACTAGAGGGGTGTCAATACCGTACCACTGGTAAGGACAGCTGTGAGTGACCCTTAGCTGGAAAGTACTCAAAATAAGAGAGGTGGGAACCCTATAATGACAGGTTAAGCTACCTCATCAACCCTAATCTGATAGGTTAAGATGTCTTAACCTATGCTGGCTACATAGTTCTAAAACACAAGCATGACTGCTAAGAATCATACCCTAAACTGCTAGGTGAGCTCCCATCCTTGGGTTTACTCGGTGCTAACTTCTACTCCCATCTCAAGGAACTGAACATGATTTAACTAACTATACATGGACTGATTAACTAACTTCCGTTGACTGACGGAATAATACTACTATCTGAGAGTTAACTGAGATCATTAGATTTCTGAGGTTTTCTTGAGTCATATAATTGACTGAGTTCTATAGACTATAACTTGACTGAGATTATCATGACAACGTGACATGGATCTAGGCACACAACTATATTTTTCGGGTATAAATACCCCCAGGACTAGATAGAAGAAAACTTACACATATGACATGACTTGATCACAAGATTTGAGTCCATAATTCAAAATATCATAAGTAGGGGATATCATACTTCATGTAGTTATTTAACATCTTAAAAATTGTAAGGAATACATGAATATATATTTCGTGTACATATTTTATATCTCCATTATCATACATGCTTCATACCACAATAATAGCAACATATCAATAACATGGGATTCACATTTGAACTATATAGCTATCATGGACTTGTCATTTAGATATCATGGAACCATGTAAAAATGACTTTGTAGTATCCTAAGACTTTTTTAAATCACCTTGCATACATTGTTTAAGTCATAGGCGTGTTTCATAACTTGCACTATATTACACCACCTAAAGTTCAAAGTTTTCAACTAACAACCATAGATATTCCATGAAAACACCTTTAGTTATCATCTTGAAACTTAAACAACAATCATCAACATGTACATGCTCAAAGCACCACAAAAAGTTCACAAAATAGTATTTAAAACATGGTTCTTTAGCTCTATGAACGAAAAGGATCCATAGATGAACACTACGCATACCTTAGATTAAGAATTTGTGAACTTTATGGTTGAATTTTCTTGGAATTTGAAACCCCCAATTGAAACCTAGACTTGTTCTTTGTTGTTCTTGAGTTAAGTTTGATAAAAAGTAATGTAAAGGGCTGATTTGGGGCCTCAATCCCGTGTTTGGGACTTATATATGGATGGAAATTGACCAAGATGCCCTTAAGGACACAGAGCTTGAATAGAGGATTTTGGCCTGGGGCAATCCAGCAGGCGGAACTTGGCTTATAGCTCGCGCTCCACCAGGCGGTGCCTCGCCTAGGGCACTTCTATAGCTGGGGTGACGTGGACTAATCGCCCCGAGCTACTATTTTGGAAACCCAAACACGCCCTTATACAATTCGAAAAATTCCAAAACTTACCCGGAATGTACTACGACCTTGCCCCACCGCAACACAACTTGAAAATCCAAAAACGAATGTCAGAAAGGTCGTCAAATAAATTACCAAAGTTATGAGGTCTAAAATGAGACTAAGTGTTGACTACTTAATTGTTTTTTCTAAGTCTTGAGGATTGTAAAGCCAAATGAGCTAAACTTCGGACTTAGAATTTTATGGCGTGTTATAATATCTCCCCCTTGAGAACATTTGTACTTAAATGAGAAATCAACGGAAAGGTGATAAAAGACAAGTTGAACATGAATTGAACATGAATAACTGAAATCAGATCTCATGACTGACATGCTAAATATATTGAACTCATTTATATTTGATGCATGGATAACTGATACATGAGTGCATAACTGAGTAATCTAATAACTGAGTTTCTCAAGATGAGACTGTATAGCTGATGCTTGATTGCTGAACTGATACATGAATGCATGACAGAGTTTGTAATGGTAGTGGATACCAAGTTTATGATGGGAACATGAACATGAAACTGAATAAGCTCAAGGAGAACTATTACCTTGAGCTTGATCTGATTTGGCAGGGAATAGGTTAGGATACTTGGTACGCATATCTGCTTCTGCTTCCCAAGTAGCTCCCTCATGAGACTGATTTTGCCAAAGAACCTTGACTAGAGGGACTTCTTTGTTCTTCAAACGATGAGTCTGATAGTCTTAGATTTCAACTGAAATTTCTTCATAAGAAAGGCTATTCTGAATGTCGATGCTCTGAATAGGGAATATGTAATACCCTGGGAAATTTTTTGTTGAAATTTTATGCGTAAACGTGTTGGGTTCTATATTTTAGAATGAATTATAATTTTTTGTGAGAAATGTATTAGATTATGACTCACCATTGCGTAGAGTATCAAATAAGTTTTCCGACGATATGTGGATCATCAAAAATGGACACCCGAGCAACGAGTTATGAATATTCTGATTGAACCGTGAATAGTAATGAACAGTAAAACGTGCAGGAAAAAGTACTGAGGCCTAGCGTATTTTTCCTCCAAATTTAAATGATCATAACTCCTTGTACATAATAATTTGGGTGATCTACTATATATCAATGAAAATCTCTGCGAGTCCTGTTTCTAATGAAATTGGTTTCATACAATTTCTCTATTGGAGCAAAAAGTTATGGTCGATCTACTTCAACCTATCATAAGTGAATTTTTAGGTCAACTTTAAATGATCATAACTCCTCGTACACAATGATCTGTTTGAGATACTATATATCAACGGAAAGATACAAGAGTCCTCTTTTGAATAAAATTGGTTTTATCTTATTTGGATATCGGAGTAAAATGTTATGATTGATTTACTTCAAACTATCAAAACAGTCCACCAAAGGACAGATTCGAGAATTTATTTGATTTTTAGGAGTGTTTTGGTCATTCTCCATCACTTAAAATCCGTCCAAACCCTATATTAAAGCCTATTAGAAGCATTATATGTTATATTTCATCAAATTCCCTAAAAAAGAAAACCCCTACATCCAACTTCAAGAACCTCCAAAGTTCACCTTTAATTCTGCAAATTTATTCAAGATTCCAAGTTCCTAGTTCAAGAACTCCAAGAACCATCATTCAAAGGCATGATTAACATCTTAAAAATGAGTATCGATCTAAA
>JAPEIP010000109.1:191401-217009 GCA_026120095.1 Capsicum chinense | reverse complement strand
CATTAGAAAAAAGACTCAAAGAGCTTTAGTTTGATATATATTAGAACACATGAATCTTTATATATTGTGATAAATAGAGCTGGAAGTTGACACATGTAAAATCATCAACTAAAAATCAATTAATAGAAAAGTACTCTTTTTTGTGGACCTATTTATTTATGTGTATTTTGGGTTTGGTTCTATGGTTATTTCAGACTCTTTCCTTTTCTATTTATACTCTAGTTGGTGAATCTACAATTGCCAAAGTTCTCTATGGGGATTCATGGTATCTATCGTTAATAAAGGGGTCTTTGTGAATTTTGATGTCATTCGAGGGATAGTTTAGTTATACTCATGCCACGGGTCCTTAGATTGTTGGACCCATAAGGTTGTATTTAGGCTCCATGGTAAATCATTTATGGAATGGTGGATGGTTTCATTGCCTGACTTTTAAGGGAAAGGGTTATATCATATCTTAGAGATTGAAGATTGGTCTCCAAAGGGATGTCTCTATTATTGTTTGGTTCAGGTTACAGATTCTAACTTGAAAGGTCTTTCTTTGAATTTGGATTTGGAGGTGGATGAATTTCTTGAGGTCTACTTGATGACCCTCGTGGCGTCTTTCTATTAGGGAGTTCTGTTTAGGACTTGTTTTATATCGGATATTTGTCCAATTTCTATTCGTTCTTTATAAAACGATTCTAATTAGGATAAAGGAGAGATTAAGGGATCTTTTAGATAAAAGTTCCATTTGTTCTAGTACCTCTGCATGGAGTGCTTCCGTGCTTATATGCATAAGAGGAATAGTTCCCTAGAAATGCATAAGTTGTTGATTGATGAATACGGAATTTTAGGGAGCCCTCCTGGTGGGGTGGACCATATATCTGTACATCCTATATAGGGTAATTTACTGGTCATGCATGGTGGTTGATAGACACTAAGTGTGAATATTAAATATTTGATTTAATAAAGAGAGTATGTTAGCTCAGGGATAGAAATATGGGGATGGTGAAGGTAAATTGGTAGGTTTGATGAGGTGTGAGGAAGGGGTGAGGTCGATGGCTTAGGAAATACAATAGTAGGAAAGTTTTGACTTATATACAGAAAGTTTAGGTTGAACTGGTTGGTTGGGGGGTCTAATCATTGGATGGTTTAGAGCATGGAGCTTGCATTCTATTCTTGGCTATAAGTAGCTTTTGAGTGGATGAGATTTTTGTTAGAGGAGAACCAAGTGTCCCTAGTGTACATCCTTAGTGACACCCATTAGGGTTCAGTGTTGCGCTCGTAGGTGTAATGGGATAAAGGTTGATGGTTAATCTTAAGTTTCCTTTTAACGGAGGACTTCAAGAGGTGGTCTGGTTGAAACTTTTAGTGATAATCTTCTATCTCGGCTAAGAGAGTACTCTACTAGTGTTGCGTGTATTCTTATAGCGCATATGCCTACGATTTACATTCTGCATTCACTTTGTTTCCTAGATCTGAATCTTGACCTTATGTTATGTTTTCTATGGTATATGTGGCTGTGTTTCTTTACGTATCTAGTTAAAAGGACACCTTTAATGGTATGGTTTGGATGGGATGGGATGATTCTTCATTATGACCTAGGTGGTTGTTATGAAATACTTAGTTCCTATAGTTCCGTGGCTTATTTCGAGGATTTTTCCTTAGGTGGTATGGATAAATTTTTGTAATTTTTTCCTTAATGTCTCTTCTTGTATTAGAATGGTAGTGGCATAGGAAGCATAGTGTGGTTTTGAAATAAGGAATGAAGAAGTCCCTAAGTGAGGGAGAATCTAGGGTGACTACTAGAATTAAGGTTTTGGAGGGTAAGGTAAATTTATTGATATGAGAAATGGTTAGGAAGGTAATAGGTGGTGGAAACCTTTGTGAAATTATAAAGAGTATTAGATCTTTGGAAGGATAGATCATATCACAGGTATATAAGTGGTAGATTTGAATGTTGTGATTGGTAGACATACCAATAGTTGTGTCAAGTACCTAAGAGGCCTAGGGAGGCATGTTTTATGAATTAGTTTCATGGAATATTGTATTGTGGTTTTGATTTTGCAATTATAGGTTAGGGGTTTCTGATTATAGTATATGGTTATGTTTTTTCCATGTCTTTTACTTATAGTTTTTATATATAATAGTGATAGAAGCAGAGTAGTGCCTCAAAATGGAAGCAATGAGTAGGGATGGGTGGCCTAAGTTAACTCTTTTTTGCTATTTGAACATGGAAGTAGTAGTGTACTATTAGACTTAAGCTCTTGAAATAATGGGTCTTGCAAAATTCTAAGTTGAATTGGACTTTCTCCCTAGCATGAGTCCATTCAGTCGGTATTCTATGTGGTTGTATAGAGGTAAGATATGGGTGGTCCTTTGTAGGTTGGTTTCTTTGGGTGGTATTTGTATCTTAGATTCTTTGTTCCTTAAGTAGGTCCTGGTGAGGATCTTGGATCGATAAGTTTTTCGGTTACGAAAAAAGGTGTGGCTTCGGTAAAGGAACCATGGTGAAACCAAAAGACCCAGAAAGCTATTTGGGATTTGGAAGGGGGCATAGAGTCCAAGAATTCGCGTTGGTTCTTCATTTTGGGAATTCATGCAAAGGGTATGTTATCTTTTACACATCTTTGTTTTCTAGCTTGGTTAAAGGTAAGGAATGGTTCCTCTTGAATCTTTGTTTTCTAACTTACTTAGAGGTCGGGATGGAGGTGTTGGGGTATAAATCATGTTTGGGTTATGTGGTAATCTTCTTATCTTGGGTTGTGTCTGTGTCCTCTTTATTGGTTGGAGAAAAATTTGATGTGTGTTAAAATATTGTCTCATGCTTGTTCTTACCCTTACCCATCATTCAAGGATAAATGATCCTAATGGGGGAGATTAAAATACCCTAGGTATTTGACCCTTGAAAAATTTCTTGGGCTTAGGACTCACTAGACTTGGTATGACTCAAGGGTACCATTCATACCCTTGAATACTGGTTAGGGAATGGATTGATGGTTTATTCATATATTGGGCAGTAGGGTTTTCTTGGTTACTATCCAAGATATGACTCAACATGGTATGAGTCGTATGCTTGGATATAAGGGATACAATACCAAGTTGTATGGTGCTTGATTGGTTGATCTTGTGGAAACTTCCATGATATGATTTGGGGGTACCACTCGTACCCTAAGGTATGTGTTGGGTAGGTGTAGTCATATTGGAACCAGTGTGGAGGGTTTTGTGAAGATCTAGGGTACGAGTTAGGGTACCACTCATACCCTAGGGTATAGTTTACGTGGGAGATTCGTACCCTCATGGGACTTGGTTTCCATCTTTTAAGTAAGGCTAGTCCAGATATTTCGCACCCCAAAACCCTTATGTTCTCACATTATATAACCCTTGGTGGCCCCTCACAACACTTTTTCAAGAATAGAATCACTCCAAATACACTCTCAAACTCTATCTTGAAGATTAGAGGCTGGGGTTTCTACATGTGTTCTTCAAAGGGCTTAAGAGTCAAATAACTCTCCGAAATCCTTGTGTATGAGGCATGCACTTTTTCCCTCATTGTTAGTTCCAAATATAGGCATGATTTAATGTGTGTTTAAACATTGATTTATGAGTTATAAATGGTTATTTTGGAAACCAATGTTGAGGGTCTTGACGCATATTGTTGGGTCTTGGTTTAAACTATGTTTTTACATATTTTTGGTGATAGGTTGCACATGTGGGTGCTTGTTGGTTATGATTTAACTAAGGGGTCATGATTACCCCAAATTATGATGGTTTATGCTTTGGTTTTGGTTTTGGTAAAGGTATACCCTCAACATGTTCTATAAAAAGACTAAAAGAATGTTTTCACTCTATTGTTGAACTTTCATTGGAACTATTGCATGGTATGGTTTCGTAATGGAACCCAAAATGGATTAGATTTTTTTGCATGTATTAAATGGTTTGAATGGTATAAGTTCTTTAAATGTTTGGAACTTTCTAAAATGGTTTAAGTGGTATGAATGGTTTGAAATAGGTAAAGGGTAAGGTCTTGGTGGTTATGGTTGTTTTAAATGAAAACCTTGCGAGGTACATTGGAATCCCCAAGTGAATGAAATAATGAAATTGGTTCGAATAGTGGTTATGACTTAATTGAACATCTTTGTGAGGTACAATGAAATCCTCAAGCTAATATAATAATGGCATACTTGTGGGGTATAATGGAATCCCCCAAGAAAACATAATGGAACACTTGTCGGGTACATGGTATTCCCCTAAGTTAACTATGTAAATGGGTACACGGGAATCCCTTTACGTTAAAAGGTTTGGCTAAGGGCAGTACTTTCAAGTTATTGTTGGTATGACAATACCACTATTTATAGCCTTGGTAAATGTTAAATTGAACGATGATTTGGTTGGTTGGAAATGGTTTTAATTAGGCAATAATGGCGGGGTGTGATAGCTAACCATGAAGGTGGGAGTTCAATGAATGAACACTAGAAACTCATGTTTGCTGATATAAGGGGTAGGGAGTGACGATCCTTTTATGATACTATAAGGTACACGGGAATCCACTAAGTTCATTGAACTTATGTATCATAGGGGGTGAGGGTACTTGTGAATCCCTTACTCTTATGATATCTTCAGTTCATGTGACTACACACATCTGACCCGTTCAGGGGGTTACACTAGACCCATATAGAAAGTGGGTGGTTAAGACAGTTAAGCTACACATACCCAGGTTAATGGTTTTAAATGCATGCTAAATCTAGTTCCCTTTCCCTACATGGTTATATATATATGTATGGTTTTTATGCATATGATTGGTTTACTTGGTTTTATGGTTGCATTATTTTATTCTTATCTTCTGTTCATGCTAGCATTCACTCGCTAACCCGTTCTCAAGCGTCTGTATCCCCACGCAATGCAGGAATCAACCATTCTACTCCTCCTGCATAGTGATCGGATTAAGGATCAACTATTGGGTTGAAGTGGTGAGCTTTTATAGTTCGTAAGGCATCTATTTCATGTCATGGATTATTATATGTACTTTTATCTTTTATAGACTTTGATTATTGCTATGTTGGGAGAATGTCCCGACTAGGTACTATTCAATTTAGTTTTGAGGCTTTGTATGGACAACTATGGACTTGGGTATGGAATGGATGGGTTATGTCATACATAAATAAACATAATTGAATTATTGTTTTTGTTTTTGTTTATGGTTTGGGTTTGGTTGGATTGTTTAGTTATTTGGTGGATTGACTTGGTTGGGTTCGCCTTGGATATAGTCTTATCCCAAAGTCACTACATGATGGATACATTATCTTGTTATATGTTCAGAGTTTATCCGACTCAGGGTACATTTTGATTTGTTGGGTTTTGGCTATGGGGGTGGTCTTTTGTTCGGTTGGGACTTGAGATCGCCCATTACGACAAGTCCCCGCTTTGGGTTGTGTTAATTAACAAAGTAGTCTAAGTGAAAAGCCATTCTAAAATGATGTTCTCGTATGTTTTGGTATTTTGTTCGCTTTGATTGCTTTCGTAATGGTTGCAAACTTTAGGAACTCGCCTGTATTTGATAGTTTCTTGAGAGGTAGAGATTGGTAAAAAGAGATCACAAAAGTAATTTGAACCTATCAACCTTTATGAAATTAACTTGAGACCGAGAGGATACAATTTATCTAAGATTATAAACCAATGGTTAGTAAAGCGACGCTCTCAGTCCGAAAGAAGATGAGTGAAATTCACCCAAATCAAGGTCGAGAGACGGTTAGGTGATACCTAACTTGTTTGTTCTTTCATGTAAGACATTGGGATAGTTTGAAAAGTATGAACAATTTGTGGATTTATGAAGTCAAGGGGAATACAGTCCTAGTAATTATCTAATATTGATAACAACCTTAATTGCCCAACATTGTTACTGTTACTATTATTCTTACAAAACCTATTATTTACTTTACACACCTTTCAGTTACATCAACAAACTCTTGATAGATTTTCCACTTATTCCTTATGGGATTGACCCCAACCTAGTTGGGTTCTATATTTGACTAATAATTATTTTATACTTTCTTAGAAGTTTGATTTAGGCGACATTAAATTTTTGCGCCATTGCCGTGGAATAAATAACCATATTGATTGATTGAGTTTGTTGAAGTTCTTGGTTTCGTTTGTTGATTTTTGGTCTTCTATTATTTCAAAGGAACATGTCGATATATGCCCAGTAATTAGAGTCAAGGAAATTCCCTGATTCCATTTGATCCGGAGCTTGAGTGGACCTTATGATAGAATTGTAAGATGGAGAAACAAGAAGCATATGATCATGGAGTCCTGCACGAAGGGGTTCATAAAGACCAAAAAGCATTGATTTGGCCGCCTCAGCATAGTGTTCATGAAACAGTCGAGGAAACTGAATATGATTCAATCTCCGAGTGAAAGCTAAACTAAGAAATGAAGAAAAACAAGTGATAAAGATAGATAGAGCAGAAATAAGATAGACACAATAAAAGGAATTGAAAGCAAGTAAAAGGTATATTAACCCCTAAACCCTTAATCAATTAAACTAAATAAAGAACCTAAATCTTACGTAGACCTCAAGGGAATTGATTTCCAAACAACCCACATTTCTAAGCAAAGTATAAACACAAGGGATTCCACACTTGCCACACACTCTCACAAGTGTTTCATTCATAATTCATCATTCAATATAAAAAACAAACTTGCTACGGAAGAAAAGACCTAAAGCTATCTATTTATAGTCTAGTACAAGGCCCAAAAACGACCCACAGGCAAAATTACAAAAATAACCTCAAGGGTGATTTTTAGTTGTTGACTTTTTCACTAGTCGTCAACAAAGTGATAATTCGTCACTTTAGTCATCACCCTTAACAGAAGGTGGTCTTCAACTGATAGGTTATCACCTAAGTCATAACTATGGTGATATTTCGTCATTTAAGTTGTTAACCTTAACAAAATGCAACTTTCAGCTTGACAACTCATCAATGAAGTCATCAACAAGGTGATAACTCATCAACTAAGCTGTGACCTCTAGGCAGCATGTTATTTCTTTCTTTTTTCACTCCCAAGCAATCAAACGCATCTGATATTGTTAGTTTAGGAGCTCAAAAAACGTCCTCCAAGTGGATTCTTGAATTCTTTGAGTGATAATAGCTTGGACCTTCTCATGTTGTCCTCAAATGATGTGATTAAAAGCATTGATGGCCATTTGGCCCGTATCATTCTTCCCTTCTTGAAAATGATTTAACCTCAAATTCAAACCTTGCAAAACTAAAGAGAGAAGAAACAAACACAATATCCTTATGGAATGAGGGTTAGGGTTAGCATAATCAATCATACCACCATGACAAGGTTGCATACGCTTAAGATATATCCAATAACCCTATGTGTAAAACATTAGGACCTTAATGAAAATTAAAGGAGTTGGCTATAGGAATCAGCAAGATATAAGGAAACCATAAAGGTCATAATGGCATCAATCAACCCAAAAGGTAAGGATACTTTCACCTTAGGAGCCATATGACACAATTACTTCATCACCTCTTTAAGAGACCAAATAAAGAGTGATGCCTCAATTGGTTTTAAAATCCACAAGAACCATATTGAATTGTCATTTAAACTAGTGGAAATCAAACAAGACCCTTAACACTACATAAAACAAATCCAAGGATAGCATGGATATTATTATAGGCAAAGGTGTGGAATAAAAAGGAATCAAGCATGAAAACATCATCCAAGGTGATATTTTCTAAAAGAAGGCGATTTGTCTCAAAAGATATAGCACATAATGCACAAAAGGATGGAATTAAAACATTTAAGCACATATGAATTTTTCCTTTCAAGCAACTTCCTTTAAGAAAGGGGGCACCAATAACAATCAATTCACAAAGAAGGGTATCACAAACATGGAATCCATGCAAAGTGTTTTTAAGAGGAGACTATCTCCTTGACCTACAAGTGGTGAAACTGTGGTCAAGATTTGAAACACATGATGCTAAACTCTTTTGGATATTTTTTTTACTTCCCTTCTTTAAAGAAATCCGTTCTTTGTTGGAGAGGCTTCTCATACATAAATTGGGTCCATCAAGTAGGTTGTAAATCCCCAAAAAGACTTTCTATTATAGGGAAGGATTCAAAGATCTTCATATAAACCTTTCTTGTTATGGTAACCAAGCATCAAGTTGGGTGTATGGAAATCACCATATTTAAATTTGTCACCGGGATCAAATGAATAAAGTGTTCATAAAAGCAGTTCTGGACAACACTTCCTTTCCCAAAGAGCATCACCCAAACAAAAGTATATACTCTCCACACTAGCATAAGAATCATCAAAAACAAATAGAAAGTATAGAAAGGTATTACTCAAGTTAACTTCAACCAAGGTTTTCTCATGTATATACTCACTATTAGATTGAAGATCATTACCATGAGTATTCTCAACAATAGAGGAACACAAAGAAGAAGGAATAATTTCAAAACAAGTAACACCTTGTCTTTCAAGGGTGAATCCTTAAGTAGAAACAAGTCACCACTAACATTAAAGGAATTATTACTCAAGTCATCTTAAGAATCAAATAATTCTTCCTCATAGTTATCAAACAAGGGTGGGGTGTGATATAAAGGATCAAAACCACAAGTATTTTCATAGGAACAATCATTAATTAGGTTTCTTAAATATTCAAGAAAATCAAAGTTATCACCACCCAATTGATTATTGATTTTAAAAACTACACATGTCATTCCATTAAGAGTACTCTCATCTTAAAAAAAGAGATTTCCATCCATAGGAGAAATATTATCACACCATAGTGGGTCGGCATATAGGATATACCCTTTAAGATGAGCTACACCATTAATATTATTCACACCAGAAGGTTCACTAGGAGTGATTATACTATCTTTAAACACCATATTGTACTTAAAAAAGGATCTATCCCGCACGAAGATTTAGAACATGCAAGTTCACTCTCTAAATAAAATAACCCTGGGTTTTAGCCATGGAAAATTTCTCGAGTGTTGAGCCTTTTATTCTTGATATGACTTACCATATGAGGAACATGGTTAGGGTATGGGTCAGGTGATCTAACTCGTAGGATGTCTAGTGTTTTATGGTAAAGTTTCTATTATGGTTATGATTTGGTGGTATGGGTCATATGGTTTGTTATGGTTTGTTGGTTTGGTCCTTCACTTAATATGAAACTTGGTAACTTTACTTGGCTCTGAGAATGAGTGGTTCACTAGGAGACATGATGATGGGTATGACTGGTAAGGTGTAATCATACGTTGTCCGGTGTGCAATCCCTTTGATTTTATCTTGGATATAACTTATGGCTACTACTCGTATGTTGTGGATATGAGTGGGGAAAGAGGAGTCATACAATGGAAACAATGTGATGTCTAACTTTCTTTTCTGGGTATGACTAGATGGTACCACTCGTATGGTATGGGTACGAGTGGAGGCGTCTAACCGTACCCACCTGAGGAAATTTTAAAGTTTAAGATGAGGGTGTACTGGACACTTTCTCTCTTAATTTCTTTTAAATCCACAACTTAAAATACTCTTGGAATATTATTAACCTACTATTACCTAACCAAACACTCTCAAATCACTCTTAAATCTCTCTCAAGTTCTTGGTTCAAAAAAATGCTAGGGTTTTCTCAAGGTTGTCAATTAAGACTCTCAAGGGTGGTTTATATCTGTCTTTTTTTTATCTAAGGCATTTTACTCCTCCCTCATTATTAGTTCAAACTAAAAACATGTTTTACTTGATGATTTCCATGGAATTATTATGTGTTTATGCTGGTTTTGAAATATATGTTGGGGGGTTTTTGTTACTAGTAGTTTGATGATGTTTTCCCATGTTTTATTTATGTTTTTCATGTTATAATGTTTATTTGAACATGTGGTTGCATGTGAGCAGTCAATTGATACATTGGTTTTTGTTTTGGAAACTATATGCCCTCAATATGTTTGTTAAAATGTCAATAAGAGTATTTTTGTCACATAGTTTGACTTTTATTGAAAACCTTGCATTGAATAATATGGTAATTGAACCATAAATGGTTTGATTTAATTAAATGATTTGGAAAGGCTTTGGTATCCATGGTTTTGATTGATTGGAAATCCTATGGGATATATGGGAATCTCTTATGTATTGGCTAATGACATTGCTTGCAAACTTTAGTCGACATGGTGATACCACTTCATAATGCCTAGGTAATTTACTCTAGAATTGGTGATTTGGTTGTATGATAATGGTTTCAATTGGTCAATAATAATGGGTTGTAATAGCTTACCGTGAAGGTGTGAGTCCAATGGATGGACACCGGAAACTCATATTTGTTGACATGAGGGTTGGTCATGGTGACCATATACTTTTTGGGTACACAGGAATCCTCTAAGTTTATATGTTTATATATGTATCATGGAGGGCTAAGTGTACACGTAAATCCCCTACCCATATCATATCTTCGGTTTGTGCAGCTATATGTACTGGGTCTAATTTAGGGGATAACACTGGACCCATATAGCTTGTGGGTGGTTTTAGGATAGTCAAGCTACACAATCCAGGTTAAAGATTTAAATGTATGCTAAACTTGATTCCCTTTACCGTCATGGTATATATGTATATATGTATATGATTGCATATGGTTATTTACTTTGGTTTTGAAAGATTGTACTATTTTATCCTTATTCATGAGTATATGCTAGCATTCACCTGCTAACCCGTATTTAGGCGTTGTATCCCCACGCGATGCAGGAACCCGCCATACTACTCCTTTTGCTCAGTTACTTGGATTCAGGGACAACTTAGAGTCAGATTGAAGTGCTTAGCTTCCATACTCTAAAAGACACTATTTCATGTTATGGATATCTTTTCATACATTTTCTTATTTCTTGGACTTTGGTTTTGTCTATGGTAGAGGGTATGTCCCGACCGAATGTCCTTTGTTTTCGGTTAAAGGCTATATGTGACTACTATGTGAATGGGCAATATCAATATGAGTGTCATCCTTGGCATTGGTATTGGTATTAGGGCTGACACCAATTGGATATTTGATTATATTAATAGTTGGTTATGGTTGTGGACTCAATAATTGTCTTTGTGTATTAATTGTTTTATCTTGTTATATGTTCAAAATTCATCTGACATAAGGTACAGGGCAGTTATGGCTAGGTATTGGTTGTGGTCTCCGATCCCGGTTGGAATTGAGGCACCAGACATGACTAGACCCTGGTTCGGGTTGTGTCTGATTAGTATTAGAGCCCTAGGTTCATGGTCACAAGAGAGTCCAGAAAGCCGTGATAAGTAGAGTTTGTTTTAAGGGAATGTAGTATGCCACACTCAAAAGAGAGAGTCTATAAGACATCGATAAAGTGTGTTTGAGTCTAGTTATATGGTCCTATTATATAATTTGAGACTTTGCTTCTTTACTAGCAAGTTGATCCAGGTGGTATAGGCCATTCACTATGGTTAGGGTGTTCCCACATAGTGATATTGAGTTGTTATGAGATGGTGAATCCTAGTTCAAGTTTAACGAGCAGTGTGTTAAGCACTATATCGAAAACACTGAGGAAGTGATTTTTTTTTTGAATATGAGCCTTGGTGAAGTTTGAGTAACCAAGGTAACTGCATCATGCCATGAAGTTAAATTAGACGCTGCATTGGAGGCAACCCATGAGATTTCCGGGGAAATTTGAGTATCCAATATAGACACATCGTTCCATGACATTAAATCAAGGGCTACATAGTAGGAAACCCATTTCTATACTTATTACATGATAGGGTAACTTGTGTTTTTGTGTGCAGGGATGGAAATTACTGAAAAAGACCAAAATTTTTTTTGGTGTCCAGGTCTCTATGAGGGACCCTATGATTCATAATGATACCCTATGACTCATCCCAAGATTCGCATAGATTATGAGCTTTGACATCTCCCAGGTAAAATTTCTCTGAAGTTATGTCGATTCTTAGAATGAGCCATTGTTAGTGAAAATAATTCGTCACTTTAAGTCGTCATGACTGGATACCTGGGTAAGGTTCCATCTCTTAATAAAGGAGGTTTACAATTGTATCCATCAGCTATGAGTCATCATTACCAGTCGTAGTCAGGCCTGACATTTCGGACCAAACGGGTTTACCCAACCCGATTCACAAAAAATTAAAGGGATTTAATCCCCATAAATGTGAGTGACTCCCTCCATTCCCGTAACCATTCTAAATACTCCTCAAATAGACTCATAATTCATCCCCTAACATGAATTTCAAAATGTAATTCTCTCCAAAGGATTTTACTGTCAAGTACAAAGGCATCTTAACTTATATTGGCCCAAGAAAATATTTCTCTATTTTCAAGTAAGTGTTTCACTTTTTTTTTATATATTCAAAGTTCATGCAAATTCATGATGAAAATGCTTTGATTCCATGGATAATTTTGTGCATAGAGTCATAGTCTATCAACTTCTCTTCAGAATTTGTAGATTATTGAATAAGAAAAGAGTATACCTAATTGGTTCTTGAACATTGATGTGGAAATGAATTAAAATTGCAATTGGATGTTGAATTGATGGGGGATTTCTGAGTATCCCTTTGTTAATTTGAAACCAAAAGGCTAAGGGTGATTGTTCTCTAGTAACACTATGACTCACAAGTATTTGTCTCATTTGGTGGACTTATAGGTTGACCAGTGAACAGTTTTCATAGGTCCATTCACCCTACAATTCTCAGAATGAATTGAAACCTCTTACAATGAGTTGAAGCCTTACTCATAAGGTTCCCAACCACTATATATAATGTTTGTCCTTGTTTTTCATTTATTTTCTTTGGATTAAATAATTTTTGTGTCTTAATCGGTACAAATGGCACCAAAACAGACTCATCGAAGCAAAGATCAAAGAAGCAAGCCTGCCTCTTTCCCCCACTCAAAACATAGAAATGAAGCTATAGAAAATGAGTCAGGTGGCTCCATCAGGGAATATCCAATAGTGGGGGTGGTGGAACTAGGGCCCATATTAACTCAGGGTACTAAGGGTTCCCATTCGGGCCAATCTCCTCTACAGGATAGGCCTCGGATGAAAAACCTAGCCGGTTGCCACAACACTCTCCTTCTTTGTCAAAGAGAAATGAGAGTCAGAGTCATTCCTCAATGGTAACAGTAATGAAATTGATGATGCACAGTATAGTGGGTTTAAAAATAAAGGGTCAGAGAGTGTAACAACCCGATTTTTTGGAATCGAAACATCACACGGTGCTTATGACCCCGAAGGACCACAAGCTAATCCGTTAATGATATCTGTACCTAAACACTGTATAATATCAAAAATAAATGCGGAAACTAGATATAATGTTCAAATCATGTAAAAATACTCAAAACTTAAAATTGAATACTGAATACTGATATATCTATCCGAAAAGCCTCTAAATAATCTAAACTGTGGAGTTGATGGGACATGACCCCAACTAACTCTGTCTATTGAAATTAGACAATATCTGATGCAATAATGATAAAAGGATCATCCTTGAATAAAGAGGACTCACTGCTACATCTACTACTGCTGACCGGGACTAAACTACTGAGGGTACTCTGGATCTCGTGCCTCCAAACCTATGGTGTCAAAGAAAACACCATAGTGCAAAGGCATCAGTATATGGAAATGTACTAACTATGCAGATGGGGTAAGGCTAAATGCAAGGGCTTATGCATGAATAATTACTTAAACTGAATAATCATGAGAGTACCAAACGAAAACACATATATGAATGCACAAACCATAATCAAAATCATTACAACTCTAAATGTTGAAACTCAAATACCACTTTACTGTCATCTAAACTCACTCTAATATTGGGATACTGAACAACTGAATCATCTGAGGCTGATAACTGAGTACTAAAACTGAGATCAGTCTTATTTATTGAGTGATCAAGAAATCTGAGCATACCAAAACTGATTAACTGAATATACTCACATCAATGGCTGAATTCTGAGCCCACTGCTCTCCACTGACAGAATCAAAGATCAACGTCTCTAATGGATTATACCAGGATCTATTATCAATGATAAGAAAATGATCATGTTCGAATCTAACAACAAGAATACTCAACAAAATCTGAGACTGAGATCAAGCCTATCTATCGGGTGATCTCTGGATATCATAATGAGATTACTCAACTGATTCTGAAATTGAGACCAAGCCTATCTATCGGGTGATCTCTAGATATGATACTGAGTAATTGTATATAAGACCCAGCCTATCTGACGGGTGGTCTATAAGCCAATGGAACTATCTGAGTTCCTTACTGAGATAGATGCCTGTATCTGACAGTCCTGATTTCTAAAGTTTGATACTAAAAATGCAACTTTGGGAAATAGTTACTTAACCGACATGCTCTGACCTCCACTGGTGGGGTTTAACTAGTAACCCCAACTGGAAGGGTGTCAATACCGTGCCACGGGTAAAGATCTCTCTGGTCAAGACTCTCTAGTAGGTGACCCTCGCAGGAAGTCAACCCATGGCAATATAATAGTCAAGCTTCTCTATGGGTGACAGCCTCTATTGATGGGTGAATCCTGAACCCTGCGCTGGCTAAGCAGTTCTGTAGTTCAGGGATTGCTTCTAACGACTCTGCCTCTCTCTGACGAGGAGCCGCCATCTCTTCCCTCGCTCGGTGTTAGCTCCCACTACTAACTAAGAGACTCTGAACTGATTCTCAACTGAACACAAACTGAGCAAAATTTGACACTGATCACATTTCTCAAATAATCTGACTGAGTTAAGATAAATTCACTTAGTTTTGTATCTAACAAAATACTACAGAATCACGATATTTGATTGATGATAAGAAGTTTGAATAGATTACTCGATCACTACCGAGATCGAAAATAAACACTTGCACACTACTAGATTTGAGCTGAGTACAAAGCTGAGGCTAGATTACTAGTGATACTAAGACTACAGAGATTACTAAGATTACTGATATTTCTTAAATTCTATATTTGTTTGAGAACACAGGATTCTATAACTTACTGAGCTCTGAGAATCAAGGCTCGACTGGGATTATCGTGAAAACTGACATGGGCTCTAGACAACAGCTAAATTATCGGGTATAAATACCCCCTAGGACTTGATAACATAAAATTAAAATATAACCATCCTTGACTAATCATAACCACAGTCATTTATTCACCATCACAATCACTAAAGCATCTCTTCAAGAATTTAGGAATCACAAACATGCGATAGTAGCGGGAGACATTCTATTTGCTCATAATCCATTCAACAAGGTCTTGCATCAATCACTTAGCATGTATTAAAGTCCTAGCGTGTATTTAAGGGCATATAACTGGGGAATTTCATGCTATCATATATCAATTCATTCACTAAGGCTTTCAAACAAACACTTGGCATGCATGGGTTTGCACATAATTGGGGAATTCATGCTATCATGTCTCAATTCATTCACTAAGGCTTTTCAACAAACACTTAGCATGCATCGGTTTACAAATAATTGGGAATTTCATGCTATCATGTCATAATTCATTCACTAAGACTTTTCAACAAACACTTGGCATGCATGGATTTACACATAATTGGGGATTTCATGCTATCATGTCACAATTGATTCACTAAGACTTTTCAACAAACACTTGGCAAGCATGGATTTACACATAATTAGGGATTTTATGCTATCATGTCTCAATTCATTCACTAC
This sequence comes from Capsicum chinense, assembly GCA_026120095.1. Lineage (NCBI taxonomy): Eukaryota > Viridiplantae > Streptophyta > Magnoliopsida > Solanales > Solanaceae > Capsicum > Capsicum chinense. Next base: position 201,320 of record JAPEIP010000109.1, on the reverse strand, counting down.
GGATTTTCAACAAACACTTGGCATGCATGGGTTTACACCTAATTGGGGGATTCCTAGTCAATATGTTATAATGGCTCTAAATCCTTCACATAAGTATTTTATCAAACGTATGGGGAGCATGATTAGATTATTAAACCATTGATACACTTAATTGACATGAACACATCATCTAAAAAGCAACTTGAAGAGGTTTATCATGAACATCATATGAATTTCAAATACTAGGGTCAAAGCTTGAAAACCTTGTAAATAAACATGAATCACAACTCAATAATAGCAGGAACATCAATTTCAACTCACATAAATCATGAAAACCCATAAACACAAGATCTTTGAATTTTAGAAAAGGATTCTTGAGCTTCTTAGATCAAATAGATCCAAGAATCAATATCTGCATACCTTGGGGAAACTTCTTTCTTGAAGGTTCTTGAAGAGATTCTTGATTTCTTGATTTTTCTTAAAGAAGGATATTGATGTTGAGAAAAACCCTATTTTTGGTGTTATGGATGAATGAGAAGTTATGTTATTTGATTTGATTTGATTTGGTGTTAAATAGGGTGGAAAAAGACCTAAAAATCTCTTTAAAATGGTGTTTTGGCGTTGTTTCGGACAAAACTAACGGTTTGAGTGACGAACCGTCACTCTGGTGACTAACTATCTCTCCAACCATCATTTTTAGGCCAAAAAATAGCCTTAATTCTTCATTTTTGATGGCCAAAGCGACGGGCCGTCGCTGACTTAATGGTCCATTAGCTTTTTCATCGCTCTTAGGTAGCTCGGACAACTCTCAGTAAAACGACCATAAATTTTTATTCTTCTACTGGATTTTGGCGAAATTGTTATCATTAGAAAGTTAATTCAATTATCTATATTTTGGTTGGTTTGGACCTTAAAAATTCTTCGTAGAATGGGATATATGCTCATTTGAATTTGACTATGGCAATGTCCTTCTCAAGAATTCAATCGGTAAAGAATGCTTTTATTCGTCTAGTAGCTAGGACGTATTTAAGGACATAATACACATAAAACTTTATCATGAAACTACTAAATCACTAAGATTTATTACTCATGAGATTGAATCATAGTTCAACTATTGGTTGGGATTCTCGGGGTATTACAATATCTCCCCCTTAGGAACAGTCGTCCTCGAATGTCGCTTGATAGGCTAAGAATACTAATCAACTAAACTTACTCAAGGAACAAGAACATCTCAAGACATGAACATAAAACTAGAACAACTAACACTGTCAGTTCTCATACTGGACATGCATATCTGATGCATGAAATACTCGACTGAAGGTACTCGTAAGCTGAATTCTTATAATACACATGCATATTGAATGCATTGACTCATAACAGGGCTGATCTCATGAATACACGACTGAACACACTGACAAGGTGAACTCTTTCTACTGAACATGTATATCTAATGCATGAATGTCTGACTGAACTGACTCTCGAAAGCATGACTGGCAATGCAATGACAACTGATGTTAACTTCGTAAAGAGAATCTGAACATGCATTTGAATGAGTCTAAGGACATGCAAATATTGTAATATCATGGGGTATCTCCCCTTCGGACTCTATTTCACTCTAAACATAATTCGCTGAAACACTGGGGCGATGCATGGGGCACCTACAAACTGGGTCATGATTGACCGCCTGAGATCCAAAACTAATGCATTACTCATGCTGACATATAAGCTCAAAATGGAAGCAAAGGATATAACAATGCATATTACAAAGACGAAGGACTCGTAACATACCTAAGTCTATTTCAGGGAATCTTTCCCGATCTAAGAGAGCTTGGAGCTCATGGAGTCTACTATGACACCGACAACTACTGACACCGGAAGGGGTACCTTGGTGAAGAAACTCTCTACCTCTTTGAGATAGCACTATAAATTCTTACATTCTATGTCCTGGATCACCATACCCAAAGAACACATCACTACCAGCTCTACACACACCATGGTGGCTCTTTCCATACTCTCTATAAAACGGATAGGTACGACTACTACTAGCACTACTCTAGGCTTTGGATCCTAGCGCTCCATCATAACTGACTCCCCCAAACTCTGGTGTAGGTACACTAGCTAAGGATGGAGCTGGGACTGAAAATCTCTTACTATGCTGGGAAAGGCTACCACCCCGGGACCCTACCTGAGAGAAACCATGCTACCTATCCTGGCTCTCTTGCTTACTCTCTCTATTTTCTTTATCTTATCTCCCTCAATCTACTACGCATACATCATCAGTCTAGCAAGGTCCATATCTGTATGAAGCAGAGCAGTCCCACACTCTTTAAATACTAAATCGGATACACCAGTCACAAACTTACTTATACTCACTCTAGGGTCATCTATTAAGTCAGGAGCATACTTAGCTAATTGGTTGAACTTAAGATAATACTCTTTCACCGTCATGGAACCTTGCCTTAGGTTCATGAACTCTTCTGCCTTAGACTCTCTCATCTCTAGCTGGAAAAACCTATCTAGAAAGGCATCTTGAAACTCTGGCCATGTCACGGGAGTTGCATCCTCCCCTCTACTCTTCCCCCACATCATTACCCATACATGAGAAATATCCTTCAACCTATAGGATGCTAGCTCTACACTCTCATCCTTAGAAATATGCATAATCAGGGAGATCTTCTTCACCTCCTCTAGATAAAGTTGTGGGTCCTCACCTACTACTGACCCAAAGAATTCCGACGGGTTCATTTTCATAAAACTTCTAATTCTGGCTGTGGCTGAATTCCCATATTACTGAGGTGGGGCTACAGCCTAACAATTGCCCTGAACATTAGACACAACTTTGGCTAGTGCCTAGAAAGCTGCTCAAAACTCTGTATGTGACACACTCTCATTCTCAATATCTATTGGATGAGGTGGCTGGTCATTAACCCCATGGATTTAATCTCTGCGAGGAGGCATACTCTGTAAATGGAGGAAAGAAGTGGATTAGACTAAGGATCAACTCGAGCTCATGCTCACTCGCATGATATGAACACTAAAAGAAGGGAAACTACTCCTAGAAATATCTTGTAGCCTCTTGTACATAAATGTGGCACGCAACACACCCATGCACAATAATATACTAGATGTGGCTTTTCAAACTCCCTAGGATACTATTGAACCTTAGACTCTAATACCAAGTTTAGAACGACCCGATTTTCTGGAACCAGAACATCACACGGTGCTTATGACCTCGAAGGACCATAAGATAACCCTTTACTGATATCTATACTTGAACATTGTATAATATAAAAATATATGCAAAAATTAGCCATAAGGTTCAAATCATGTAAAATACTCAAAACTTAAAACGAATGACTGATACATCTATCCAAAAAAACTCTAAACTATCTAAACTGTGGAGTTGATGGGACTTGTCCCCAACTATCTCCATCTACTAAAATTAGACAATATCTGATGCAATAATGATAAAAGTATCATCCTTGAATGAAGAGGACTCACCATTAAATTTACTTCTGCTGACTGGGACTGAACTGCTGAGGGTACTCTAGATCTTGTGCCTCTGAACCTATGGTGTCAAATAAAACACCATAGCACAAATGTGTCAGTACATGGAAATGTATTGAGTATGCAGATGGGGTAAGTTTAAATGCAAAGGCTCATGCATGAACAATTACTTAAACCAAATAATCATGAGAGTACCAAACGAGAAAACATACATGAATGCACAAGGGCTCTACTGATGGGTAACTCCTGCACCCTGTGCTGGCTATGCAGTTCTGTAGTTCAGGGATTACTTCTAATGACTCTGCCTCTCTCTGACGGGGAGCCTCCATCCCTTCCCTCGCTCGGTACTGGATTCTACTCCCAATTGAAAGACTCTAAACTAATTCTCAACTGAACATAAACTGAGCTAAATCTGATACTTATCACGTTTCTCAAATGATCTGACCTAGTTAAGCTAAATTCACTTGGTTCTATATCTAACAGAATACTACTAAATCAAGATATTTGACTGACGATACATAGTCTGAATAGATTACTCGGTCATTACCGAGACTGAAACTGAACACTTGCACATTACTAGATCTGAGCTGAGTACAAAACTGAGGCTAGATTACTAGCGATACTGAAATAACAGAGATTACTAAGATTTCTTAAGTTCTGTATCTATCTGAGAATAAAGAGTTCTATAACTCACTAATTTTTGAGAATTATGGATCGACTGGGATTATCGTGAAAGATGACATAGGCTCTAGATAACAGCTAAATTATTTGGTATAAATACCCCAGGACTCAATAACATAAAAGTAAAACATAACCATCCTTAACTAATCATAACCACTATTATTCATTCACCATCACAATCACTAAAGCATCTCTTCAAGAAATTAGGAATCATAAACATGCGATAATATCGGGAGGCATGCTCTTTGCTCATATTCCATTCAACAAGGTCTTGCATCAATCACTTAGCATGTATTAAAGTCCTAGCATGTATCAAAGGGCACATAATTGGGGAATTTCATTCTATCATGTCTCAATTCATTCACTAAGGCTTTCCAACAAATACTTAGCATGCATGGGTTTACACATAATTGGGAATTTCATGCTATCATGTCTCAATTCATTCACTAAGGCTTTTCAACAAATACTTGGCATGCATGAGTTTACACATAATTGATAATTTAATTCTATCATGTCACAATTCATTGACTAAGACTTTTCAACAAACACTTGACATGCATTTGCACATAATTGGGGATTTCATGCTATCATGTCACAATTCATTCACTAAGACTTTTCAACAAACACTTGGCATGCATGGATTTACAAATAATTGGGGATTTCATGCTATCATGTATCAATTCATTCACTATGGATTTTCAACAAACACTTGGCATACATGGTTTTACACCTAATTAGGGGATTCCTAGTCAACATGTTATAATGGCTCTAATTCCTTCACATAAGGATTTTATCAAACATATGAGGAGCATGCTTTGCTTATTCAACCTTTTATATACTTAATGGACATGAAAACATCATCTAAAAAGCAACTTGAAGAGGTTTATCATAAACAACATATGAATTTCAAATACTAGGGTCAAAGCTTGAATGCCTTGTAAATAAACATGAATCACAACTCAATAATAGCAGGAACATCAATTTCAACTCACATGAATCATGAAAACCCATAAACAAAAGATCTTTGAATTTTAGAAAAGGGTTATTGCACTTCTTGGATGAAAGAGATCCAAGAATCAATATCTACATAACTTGGGGAAACTTCTTTCTTGAAGGCTCTTGGAGAGATTCTTGATTTCTTGAACAAGGATTTTGATCTTGAAAAAAACCCTAATTTTTGATGTTATGGATGAATGAGAAGTTATGCGCTTTGATTTGATGTGATTGGGTGTTAAATAGGATGAAAAAGACCCAAACATCTCTTTAAAATGGTGTTATAATGCTGTTTAGGACAAAATTGATGGTCTTAGTGATGGACCATCACTCTGGTGACTAACCGGCACTCCAACAGTCTTTTTTGGGCAGGAAAAAGACCTTACTACTTTAGTTTCAACGGCCAAAGCAACAGACCATCGCTGACTTGACGGCCCATTAGCTTTCCCGTCGCTCCTGGGCAGCTCAGACAGCTCTTAGTAAAACTACCATAACTTTTTATTTCGATACCGGATTTTAGCGAAATTGGTATCGTTGGAAAGCTAATTCAATTATCTATATGTTGGAAGGTCATGAAAAAAATTTCTTTGTAGAATGGTAGATACTATTATTTGAAGTTGACTATGGGAATATCCTTCTCAAGAATTCAATTGGTAAGGCATGTTTTGATTTGTCTAATAGCTAGGGTATGTTTAACGCCTTAATACACATCAACCTTGATCATAAAACTACCAAATCACTAAGATATATTTCTCATGATATTTAATCATGGTTCTACTATCGGTTGGTATTCTCGGGGGCATTACAGAAAGTGACGAAGCAAATAAGGGGTAGAACAATGGTGATGATGATGATGAGGAAGAGTCAAGTGACAACCCAATAGAGATACAACCTCTTCCACCAGCTGAGATTCTACTAATTGCACCTGCCCTTGTGCCATTCATTAATCGATGGGGATACCTCAAAATGCATGAACTATATGAGCGTTATAGTGCTATCATCCCTATCACCTAGAGGCTAAAGAGAGGCTTTTACCTATAGACCAAAGTGAGTATTGTAGGCATGTATGAGATACCATAGTTCGAGGCTCACTTTAGGAGGTACCATTTTGAGTAGATGATGAGGGTTCTAGGTCAATACAACCAAACATTAGTTCAGGAATTTTATGTAGCCTATCAATTAAAACAAAAGTGGGTCTATCTGCAAGGGATGTTATAGAAGGGTTGTAACACTCTATTCTCATTATTGATCAGAGGTGTTCTGGTGAACATCTCAATCTAGACGATATCCAAATTTCTTCATAGACTAAATTTGTAGCTACTTGGTAAAACTTTAGAGATTGACCACTATTTGGAGGAAATACGAAAAGTAAAGACTTAGCAGATTAGGTCGGATGATAAGCTCACATATTTCATATGGATAGCTTGTATATTTACTTTGGCATAGGAGGAGGTGCTTGGATTATGGGTCCTTCAAAACATATTACAAAGTATAGGTTGAGTTTTATTGAGAAGGCATAATGGACATTGGTCTGTTATCGACTGAGTTCCACTAAGAGGGACAATATGATGAGTCCCAATAGAGCTGCCCTGGTCATAACCATTATGGAATGCTATGAGATTGATGTAGCCAAGTTCATTGCGAAGGAGATCCATAACTGGGCGGTGAGTACATATACCACCTAAGTCTTCTTGTGCTTGTAGACACAGATTTGTTTGGGGTGTACCAAGGATTTTGGGTATGGATCAGTTCTTTATGATATAGAGGACCACAAATTTAGGGTTAATTAGGGATTTACAAGCCCAATCTTGAAGGCCAAGTTTAGTGCTAATCTTTTTGAGGTACTTTTTAGGATGTTGGGTAGATTAAAGTTGACACTTTGGGTTTCACCAATCTTGGTGATGCCATGGCAGAGATTTCCCACTCTGAGCCTCAAGACCCCACTAATGTTTTTAGTTTATTACATTCCCCGACTTCACCTCCTATTCTAAGACCATTTAATCGAAACCACCTCTAAGTGGCTATGCCTTAGTCCTACAAGAGTTTTTGAATAGTGTACTGAAGAGACTACGCAACCTTTGGTAAAGAAGGTGATCAAGAGTGATATTCAGGGTATGTAGACTCAGTTTGATGGATTAGAGCAATGGGTTATGATACAATTATAGATAAAATTCTTACCACGAAGACTTGAATCCAAATTATAAAAAGTAAAGATAAAGGGATAGGATATCAAAGATAGAACGATAAACACCAATAAGATAACAAAGGGAAATCAAGGGGTGTATCAAACCCAAAATCTTCCTTAAAGATTACCAAATAGCATTTAACTCTTATGTGACGACAAAGGGGATTGAATTCTCCTATACAACCAATGTTTCTAATCAAAGATCAATATTTTCTTTTCCAATCCCTCAAAATACTCCCAATGGAGGTTTATGAATTCATCGTTATCAAGCAACAAAAACTAACTCAATAAGCCTAGCTACCAAGTATTTATAGTTTGGCTAAATATTACATAATTCGAGCCCAAAAGTGACCCCAATGCAAGAAAACCCCCACTAAGGCAGTTTTGACCCTCTCTTGAAATGCTACAATGGATCAAAAGCGGATCCAAAGCGCTTTAGGTGCATGACCCTTCCAAGGGGATTTCGAGCCCTGTTTTGCTCTCCTTTAGCCTTGTCAAAGTCCTATGACCCTCCTTAAGGGTAATTTTCATCCATGCAGTGTATTTTAATAGCACTAAGGAGTCATCAAGAACCTCAAGCATCATATGTTTCTCATCCAAAGGTCCAAAGGCAATTTGTCTTGTATTATCCTCCTCTTTATGAAAAGGATTCGACCTTAAATCCAAACCTTATAAAACCAAAAGAAGGACAAGAAAATGCAACATCCTTATGACATGCGGGTTAGGGTTAGAATAAATAATTATAGCATCATGCCAAGGTTACATACACTGATGATATAACTAAGGATCCTTCGAGGTAAACATTAGAAACTTATTGAAAATCCACAAAGGAGTTGGTTATGGTAACTACAAAGAGGTAAGGAAACCATAATAGTCATAGTTACATTACTAAATCCAAAAGGTAAGGCTTCCTTGACCTTAAGAGACATAAGACACAATTGTTTCAGAAAATCTATAAGATACCATATCAAGAGTGGTGCCATAATTGGTTTTAAATACCACAAGATCCATACAACATTGTCATTCAAACAAATGGACAAACCAACAAGTTCCCTACCTCTACATATAGAAAATCCAAGACTAGAATGGATATCATCATAAGCAAAGAGGTAGTATAGAAAGGAATCAAGTGTAAAAGCATCTTCTAAGGTGCTATTATCTATAAGAAGGCCATTTGGATCAATAGATATAGAACATAATGCACAAAGGGATGGAATATAAACATTTTAGCACAAGTGACTTTTTCCTTTTAAATAACTTCCCTTAAGAAAGGGGTCACTAATTGTAAATAGTTCACAAAGAAGGGGATCACAAGCATGGAATTCATCCAAAAATATTTCAAGAGGAGACTCTCTCTTTGACCTACAAGTAGTGAAACCTTGGTCAAGATTGAAACATACAATGTTGAATTCTCTTGGATCTTTTCTTTACTTCCTTTCTTTAATGAATTGTTATCTTTTATGGAAATGCCTCCCATGCACAACTCATGTTAATCAAGTGGTTTGTAAACTCCAAAGAAAGACTTCCTATCATAGGGAAGGATTCCAACATACTTATCTAAACTTTTCTTGTCAACTAAACCAAGCATCAAGTTGGGTGTGAGTAAATAACCACATTCAAATTTGCCACCGAGGTCAAACGGATAGAGTGGACATAGACATGGGTCTAGACAACACATATGTTCCCCAAACACATCACCCAAATAAAAGGATATACTCTCCATACTAGCATAAGCATCATCGAAAGAAAATAGAGAGAAGTGAAAGGCATCACTCATGTTTAATTTAACAAATATGTCCTCATGTATATATCCACTATTAGATTCAAGATTATCACCCTAAGTATTCTTAACAATAGGAGCAGACAAAGTAGAAGAATAAATAGTTTCCAACCAATTGATACTTTATCTTCCATAGTGGATTGTCATACAGGCTATAGCCCGCAAGATGAGCTAAACCATCAACATTATCCATACCACCAAGTTCACTAAGAGTGATTATACCATCTTTGAACACGATATTGTACTTAAAGAGAGAATGTTCAATCCATAAAGGAGGATTAAAACTTGTAAGTTTACTCTCAATAATATAACTATCAAGTTTTGAAGAAGTTTCAAATACATAATCATCCTAATAAGCAAGAAAAAAATAGGATATTCACTAAAGGACATACTCAAAGGGTCACTCCTATTTACTTGACCAATATTTTTAACATGATCATTCACTTGAGGTTCATTAATCACATCACAATCATTCTCAAGTGGTGTACTAGATTCACCAAAAATTTGATCGACATAATTTTCACAAGACAATGTGCCATCATTCGTCCCATTAGCTTCAACACTAGGTGGACTCAAATTGATTTTACTATAACAGTCAATGAGGTCATCAATAGGATCAACTAGTGTTCCCACACTCTCAATAGGTACATTATCAACAAGAGGCAAATAATCCAGAGACTCATATATCGATAAGCTACTACTCATATTTAATGTGCTACTATCCAGACACTCATCATTCATATGTACAATAGTGTAAGAGTTAGCAATTTTACCTTAAATTTCATGGGAATATT
>JAPEIP010000109.1:146227-182635 GCA_026120095.1 Capsicum chinense | reverse complement strand
ACTGACTGATATGAACATAAGAGTACAAACATACATACATAGTAACTGAGATCGTGATTATGTGATATCTAGTTCTGTATGTTAATACATGGTTTACAGATAATTGACATAACTAAAACTGTAGTTCTGATAACATGGGAAACTATGTCTGATAATCTTGAATCTGGTGGAACTATCTGAGTTCCATACTGTAACTGAATTTAACTATCTCTAACAGTCCTGGTATACTGATATCTAAAGAATTGTTTGAGTTCTTTTACTAAGACTGAGTCTGAAACTGTGGGAGGTGGTTGTTTAACCAACATACCCCAATAACATATATAGCTAAGTTGGGGTCCAATCTCAGCCTCCGACTGAAGGGGTATCAATACCACAGCACTGGTAAGGACAGTTGTGAGTGACCCTTATTTGGAAGGTACTCAAATGAGAATAGTGGGAACTCTAAACTAACAGGTTAGGCCACCTCATCAAACCTAATCTGACAGGTTAAGATATCTCAACCTATGCTGGCTACATAGTTCTGGAACACAAGAATGACTACTAAGAATCACACCCTAAACTGGTAGGTGAGTTCCTATCCTTCGGTTCACTAGGTGCTAACTTCTAATCCCATCTAAAGAGACTGAACATGATTTAACAGAATTTACATGGACTGATTAACTGACTTCCGTTGACTGGAGGAATAGTACTACTATCCGAGAGCTAACTGAGATCATGAGGTTTTTGAGGTTTCTTGAGTCACATGACTGACTGAGTTCTATAGATTATGGCTTGACTGAGATTATCATGACAACATGACATGGCTCTAGGCACACAAATACATTTTTTGGGTACGAATACCCCAGGACTCTATAGAAGGAAACTGACACACATGACTGACTTGAGTACGTGACCAACATCAACAATCCATAATATCATAACTTGGGGAATTTCATGAAGTACATGGCTATCATACATCTCGTACATAAGTATTACTTGAAAGTAAGCATAGCATAGTTTCATAAGACTAGTTCATGAACAATCCAACAATATTTACAAGACACAATATCAACATGAAAGTCATTGGAACATAGGAACATATCATAAATCCTTCACTTAGTCACAATTTAGCTATATTGCATGATTTCTAGCTTCTTAGGCATCTTATCAAACTCCTTGCATGCACACTTTAAGGAATAGGTGTATTCCATAATTTACATCACATTAAACCACCCAAATTCATGAGTTTCCAACTACATGATCAAAACCTTGATGAAAATTTATCAAATTACTACTCTGTAGCACAAACAACCACAACCAACATGAATACAATCATATAACCAAAAAAACTTCATGATTTAGTAATTGAAGATTAAATTCTTGAACTCTACGAATGAAAGGGATCCATGGATGAACAATGGACATACCTTATATTAAGAATCCATGGAATTTATGGTTGAATTAGCTTGGAACTTGAAACCCCCAGTTGAACCCTAGGCTTATTCTTGAGAGTTTTTGAGAGAAATTGAGATTAAGTTGATGAATTAAGGCTTAAATCTCGTGTAATAAGGTTTATATAGGGTGGGGAACTTGACCTTTTTAACTCTGGACACGTCATTAAGTTTTCAAAAAATTTCTCGAATTGGGCCCTTGGCGCTACGCGGAGCCATCGCGTTGCCCCCCTCTTTGAGACCTGGAACCATGACGCGAAGTGTCAGTATCACGGATTAATTCTGTAATTTGACAATTGCCATTTGAGTTACCCCCGCGATGCTTTTAAGGCTCAGGTCAGATACTATCTCACTAAAAAGGCCCTAAGTTTTCACCCGGGTGTCGAATTTGGGCGAATTATTTATCGATGGAAATCTTATTCAATTTCTCACATGATAGGAAGTGAAAATTATGGATATACCATGTGTATAAGAATTAATCCTTATTTCAAAGCAAGTTCCAACATCCTTGAGATGATTTTCAAGCTAAGAAAACATACGGGTATTACAAAAATAAGGTTGGAAGTGCACGGGAATAAAATATGCTGGAAAGGATTTAAAAGTCAAGTCACTATCTAGATTGCAAGTCGTTGGGTTCTATATGACTCGTATCCCAAGTCGCCAGCAATGAAAGTAAGCTGAGAAGCAAAGTAAATGATGGTTATGACTTGTGAGATCTAACTATATGTCAGTTAGAAGATCGTTCTGAGCACACTTGGTAGAAATTTGAAATAATGAACAAGTTGAAGCCTAGTAGAGATGAAGATGGTAATGAGTTATGTGCTCTCACTACGACTCATTATGGAAACCACTTTGAGCGTCTAGAGTTAGGACACTGATAGCTGAAACCTTAAAAGAGTGAAAATAATTCCAGCCAATGACTCGCATGTTTACATGATGAGTCATCATCACTGAGCGTAGAAGAAACCCAACAAAGATGACAATGAGTCATTACCAGTCCAAACAACTCATTGTTTGAGGGGTAGCCATTATTGACCATATTTTATTATTATTTTTTGGTTAGGTTTTATACGTTATTTCTATAAAACTATAAATATTACTTTGATATTTTAGTATTATATTACTCACTCTTTACATTCACAAACATATATTTACTCTAATATTCGACTTTTGATCATGGAATATTTTGTTTTTAGATTTACAGTTGACTATTAATTTGATATTCTTAGTTTTGTTCATAAATTAGTGTGAGATTCTTCTTATGCTTTTGTTTATGAATTCAATGGTGTTTCTTGCAAACATGAGAGGCTAAACCACCAAATTAGGGTTATGGAAACCCTAACAGAATAACAAAGTAGACGGAGTGTGAGGTCCTTTTAAATAAATTTTTATGGATGTATTATGATCTACTTCGATTTGTGTGGTTTCTTAACTACTGCTGAAGCTAAAAACTTGTATGTATTAGAGATCATCGTCACAAGAGAGGTTGAGATTAGAAAAATAGGATCATAAAAGTAAGTCGAGGTTACGAGCACTCGTCTAATTAACTTGACACCCAAAAGAAGAGAGTTAATCTGGGATCAAATTCAAGGATTAGTAAGGTGACATTCTTAGACTCAAAAGGTGAAAAGTAAAATATACCAAAGGCGTTCACAAGACAATTGGTGATACATATCTTGTCAGATTCTACATGTAGGACATTGAGATAGTCGGACTGAGCACGATTATCCTACAGAGTTAGGAAGCTATGGGAAGATAGTACTAGTATTCATCTCAGATTGATTTCAACCCAAAGTGATCAAGACTTGGTACTACTTTATTGTTTCTACAAAATTCCCCCATTTACTTTTCTGTATTATTTTGGCTACTTCAGAAAATTCATGAGAGATATTAGGCCTATTCCCTATGGGATCGATCCCAACCTGTGTTGGGTTAATATATTTGGGACCAGCCTCTTTATAATTCTTGGGGTGGTAGTTCTTGGAAACATCACATATTCTTGGAATTTGGGATTGTAATTTCTCTCGATTTATTCTCTTCTTTATTCTACGTTCACTACTTTTTGAAGTTTAAAACCCTTCTCCCCCAAACCAAGAATGAATTTGTTAAAGGAGAATATAAATAAGATAAAACATTAAGTATCAACAAGAATCATTTGTCACTATAAAGCTATAAATTAATTGGTTAGGGTGGTTAGTTTCTATCAGGAAAAAGGACTGAACAAATGAAAAGCATTGGTTGCCAACTAGAATTTCTTTTAGCTTGGTTTATGTGCTATTTGTGTATTTCTGACATGGATTAGATATTATAATTTTTTTACTAGTTTTATTCTAAGATTCATGAATTTTGAAAATTCTTCTTTATTGGACAAGATAGGAAATCATTTTATTGTCCTGGTTATATTCTTTTTTCAACGTTGATTATTTGCATTAACACCTTGACAACTATTTGGCCAAAAGTAAAATAGCAATTTATAGAGTTGGATTTCTAACATGGTAATATTAGAAAGTTTTGCTGTTGACTGGCAGTGTTTCCCAATCTCAAGAATGTTACGATGTTGACTGCATATCAGAATATTGAAATGGGTTGTCTAAATATAGGCTTTTCAAAGTTTTGAGGGTTCTACAAAAGAATGCAGTGGTTTTGGAGAAGTTTGTTATTATTGCAAAGAGATAAAAATTTTAGGATTGTTAAGGCTACTGTGTCTATCTATATTTATCACAATTTACTGAGAAATTGATAGATTACCAAAGATCAGATTACGTATAAAAATTTTGTTTTTCTTGACTAGACTGGATGCGATTATGTGAGAAAAATAGAAATGTTGCTTAAATTATACCTTTTGATATACTGTAGAAGTAATTTTGAACTTGTGGCTTGCTAAATGATGTCGATGCTTGGTTTTAATGAAGTCTTTGTTTGTTTAAGTCTAGTCTGTCGATAGGCATCGAAGTTCAATGGTTTATTTGAGTTTATGCTTATCTAAGACTGTATGATTACATCTAGTTTCTTGACTTCCCTTAATTTTCTATCACTTATTCCAACAATTGTAAGAGTTCCTCATCAAGAGACAACAAAATGAATTATGATGGGAAATTTAGGTGGACGTGGATGGGAAATTTAGCTTGGTTAGAATGTAGCTACATGGTTGGGAGCAGTATGGATTGATGTTTATATCTTGAATAATTCGATTGGTCTGCATCATTTCTATAACTTGACAAAATAATGCTGTGAGCAGTTCTAAGATTCTGTATTTTAGTTTTTAGTTTTAATAACTCAATTCATGCTTCAATAACCACAACAAACATACTTATAACATACCTTGTTGAAACATAACCTTGTTATATTTGTAGTGGATGTGATGTGAGGGAGGTGAATGTTTTCTAAACCATAATGGGTTATATTATAAGATTAAGATTGACTATCTGTATTATATGGTTTTACTACACAAAGTGTCCCTTGATTTTTATCTGGTATTTGTAAGCCAGTTTAGTAATTGAGAAGATATGTAGTACATTTTAAGGTGTAGTAGTAATATTGTGGAAATAATGTTCTTGAAGGCCATAGTTAAGTGAAATAAGGAATTTAGATTGATTAATTTATCACATATTTTGATGGAGTAGTAAAGTATGTGGGATGTTCCATTGGCAAGTCATGAATGGTAATAGATGTTAATTTTGAACTTTATATGTTGACTGTGGTGAAAAGAATGGTAGCTCGAGAATAGTGATGTGAGATTTATGAAAAATGAATTGGTTGGATTGATATGATTTGTGCAATAGCCTAGGTTGATAACCTATGAAAAATTTGCGTAGATAATTGTGATATATATATATGAGGACTAGTGTTGTAACAATGAATTATGGCTAAATCATTAGATGGATAAGAGCCTTAGTTATAAAAATAAAAAGTACTCGATCTTGAGTTATAAATGCCATATGTACCTAGTTCATGTTCTTGAATTACTTAGTATGGAGAACTGTAGGGAGTTAATATATGGTTTTCTATAGAGCCAAATTGTAGAAAACATAGATAGATGAAGTGAGCCCTTAGTATAGTTTTTAAATTATTGTTAACCTGTGAAGTTATGCGATTAGAAATTTAATACTTGTATACTAAGGAGTGGAGAATGAATTTACATGATTTAAGAAGTGTGGTTGTGTATGCCCATGAGAATGTTAGTTATAAGATGATGACTTTGAAGGCTAGAGGAAATTAAGATAGGCCCCCAGAAGAAATATCACAGCAAAAAAGTATAACGACCCGAGACTACCCCCTATTCATTACATGGTGCTTATAATTTCGAAGGACCACAAGCTATCCTATGAGTTGGTACCTACTGTGAGCACTGAATAATTTGACTATAAATACGGAAGAATACTGACATTCCTTAAGGTTTTAACTATCTGAATTCAAACTAAAATATGAATCTAGGAAAAGCGAATGTCTGAATTTGATAAAGTACTGATAAATTGAACAACTAACTGACTGTAATGTCTGAAAAGCCTCTAAGACTGACTAACTGAGAGTTGATGGGAAAAGCCCCAACTAACTGTGCTGACTACTGAAATAAATACATAAAATAAGATAGTCTACCCTCGGGTGATGAGGAAACACCACTACTACTGTATTACCGAGAATCTGAGGGACTAAGTGCGATCCGGGAACTGAGCATCAACACCTATGATATGAGACATCATAGCGCAAAATAAAGGTATGTGATCAGTACTTTGAATGTACTAGTATGCTAAATAAGGTAGGGTAACATGCAAGGTTTCATGAATAGGAGTAATGATCTATCTTAATACATATGTAAATCATAGAATACTGAATAGAGAGCATGAGATCTGTAGATACCAACATGCATGAAAGTCTGTAAAATACTTAAAATATATAAAAATCTGTAGACACTAAGAATGCATGACTAAGAATATGACATGAACTGAGTAAAATCTATAAACTGAAATACTGAAATGACTAAAATCTGTATGCTTTGGTCAAACAACACTAAGAATGAATAATTGAACTGAGACTATAATTTACACTATATCTGAGATCGTGGGAGGTATATGTAACTGACATTCCCCAATCTGAGCTAATTGGGGTTCAACGTGTAACCCCAGTTGGAAGGCTGTTAATACCGTACCACGAGTACTAACGTCAACTGTGTTGAACTACTAAACTGATATAATGTGAAAAGGACTATGGGTGTCAAGCCTGAATTGATGGGTGACCCCTGCGAGATAGTCAAGCCTAATCTGATGGGTGACTACTCATATCCTACACTGGCTATTTAGTTATGGAGTTTAGGGATTGCTACTAACGACTCTGCCTATCTGACGGGGAAGCTGCCATCCCTATACTCGCTCGGTGCTAAATCCTACTCCCAACTTAAAGACATTGAAATACTAGACTATTCTGAAGTGCTCATAGCATATTTTGAAGATTGTTCGGTATTGCACTAAGATTATACTAAATAAATAGCTATGGATTTCGGGTATTCAATACCCCCAGAAATCAAAACAATAGTAGTAGCATGAGACTAAAAACATTAAAGGACATAGCATGAAGGCTCTTATTAAATAAATTGCTCTTGTAGGAATTTTATCAAACACTTATAGTTCATGGTTTAAAATAATAATAGAATTACTATACGACTAGCATAATTGATGTGAAATTATCATGGAAAACACTAATTCATGATTTAATTCCACAAATTATAACACTAAAGCATGAGGAATCGAATAACCACAAAAAATTCATCAAAACATGGTGTTAAATCAAAGTTCATTGAGATTAATGGATGAAATCATGTTTTAAAATCAAATAACTTAAAAAGATAATAAATTTATAATTAAAAAGGTCACTTGGGCTCTATGGATTAAATCAATCCATGAATAAACATCTAACATACTTGGGAAGATGAATTTGGAAGGATGGATGGAGAGTTCTTGAGAAATTGCCTTGAATTTGAGGGCTAGGGTTTCTTGTTCTCGAAAAGGGGAACTTTTATTTTGTAGAAAAATTTAATAATTATGACTACTTAGGGTGTTTAGGAGTTAAATTTTGTGTTTTAGGTTAACTAGGGCTGTGGAAAAAGACCCAAATACCCTTAAATAAATTTAAAAATTGAAGCTAAAAACTGACCATCCCGAGGTAAAGGGAAACTGGGAACAGAGGGCATGGCGCAACGTGGAGAAATTGCGGTGCCCTTTTGATTATGAAATTCACCCTTGGCGCGACACGCCATTATCATTGTAGGACACTGAAAAATGACAATTGAGATTTTGGATGACGGCGTGATGCGGTGCTTTTGTGGAGCTTCACTAAAAATTGACAATCGTCATTTATGCTGGCTCCGCAATGCGTTAAGGTTAAAAATGACGGTGTTAAATAAGTGAAACTTAAAATCACCATAACTTATTACTCGGTTATTGAATTTAAGTGAATTTTATATCGTTGTAAACCTAATTCAATTTCCTACACAATGGCAGGCTCTAAACTGAAAAATAAAGAGTGCTTCAAAAATTTCATATACGAATACTCATGGGACTTAGATTAAGCTAGGAAAATATGGGGTGCTACATAAAGTAGTACTTTTCCTATAATAGTTTACTAGTGGGAGTTTGGCGTTCATGTGTATAGTGATACCCCCATTGTGATGAGCATTATGCTTATAGATATAATGAGAGGGTATTTTTCCAAGCCTAGGATAGTGACCTTTGAGATAAGGAGGAGATTATAACCTGTACCAGATCTTGGATTTTCTTATGGTGTTAAGTTTTAGGAAAGAGTCATGAATAGTCAGTTCTTATTCAAGCAAAATTTCTCCTACTTTGGTTTAATAGGAGATCTACCAATGACTTATGTATTCAAAATATGGTTATGACTAAGGTTCGAGTTCTCTATGCACCAGATTTCCATGCTTCACCCCTATATTTATGATCTAGGTATTTGATATTTGAAGTCCTACACGCCAATTGGATCTTATTCACAGGCTCCACCTTGAGTAGTGCAACAAACATAAATTATAATTAAATAATATTACTTCCATTTCCAATTGCTTATACTCTAGTCTCTCAATTACCCTTTGTAATACTCCATGTGCCAAGCTCATGAATATTACATCATGGTTCTTTTATAGTTTAATGAGTAGGTTAGATGTATATTAAGGCTTCAAATAACACCCAGCTATTAAACGAATCAAAACATTCCTTACCGATTGATTCTTGAGAAGGATATTGGTATAGTCAACTTTAAATGAGTATATCTCTCATTATACTTGGAATTTTTGAGCTCATGAACTATAAAAAGATATATAATTGAATTATCTTTCCAATGATACCAAATTTGCCTAAATCCGATATCGGAGCAAAAAGTTATTCCTATTTTACACCAGCATGTCAGGATGGAAACAGTGTGACGACATTCGTGGTAGCTTACCACATTTGTGATGCCCTATCATGAAGGCCGTCAGACTTAGGCAGACACCATCTCCTAAGTGATTAAATTCATGGTAGTTTACCACACTTGTGATTCCCTATCACGAAGGTCATCAGCCTTATCTAGAAACCAGCTTCTAAGTGACGATATTCGTAATAGCTTACCATATTTGTGATGCTCTAACATGAAGGTTGTCATCCTTAGGCAGAAACCAGATCCTAAGTGATGATATTTGTGACATCTTACCACATTTATGACACCCTATCACGAAGGTCGTCAGCCTTAGGCAGAATCCAGCTTCTGTGTGACGATATTTTTGACGGCCTGTCATATTTTTGATGCCTTGTCATAAATGTTGTCAGGCTTAGGCAGAAACCATCAATTCCAGCTCCTGTGTGACGACATTTTTGATGGTTTGTCACATTTTTTGATTTCTTGTCACAAATATCATCAGCTATGATTTTCAGCAACTGGAAATTTATTTCATAAGGGTATTTTGGTTATTTCCTTCACCTTTCACGACTTATAACCCTAATAGGCATAATTTTTCCCATTTTTCTTCTATTAAGCATCTAAAAAAACCTCTCTTATTCTCTCAACCACAAGATTAGGGTTTTTATCAAACTCATCTCTCAAAATCAAGATTCAAGCATTTTTCCAAGACAATTGAGAATTAAGTTTCCCAATCCAAGAACTCTCCAGCAAATCATCAAGGTTTTCTTTCTAAGGTATGTGTAGTGTTCATCTATGGATCCAATTCGTTCATAGAGCTCAAGAACCATGTTTTAAATATTATTTTGTAAAATTTTTGTGGTGATATAAGTATGTACATGTTATCGATTGCTATATATGTTTCAATGTGATGTCTAAAGGTGTTTTCATGGAATATATATGTTTGTTAACTGAAAACCATGAACTTTAGGTGGTTTAAAATGGTGTAAGTATGAAACCCATCTATGCCTTAAAAAATGCATGCAAGGTGTTTCATAAAATTCTTAGGATGCTAGAAATTCATGTCTGTATGGTTCTATGATGTCTAAATGACAAGTCCATGTTACCTATATACTTCAATATAAATCCCATGCTTTTCTTGTATTGCTATTGTGGTAGTATGAAACATGTAAGATAATGGAGATATACAATATGTACACAAAACATATACATACATTCCCTACAATGCTTAAGATGTTGAATAACTATATGAAATATGATATCCCCTACTTCTGATATTATGAATAGTTGACTCAACTCTTGTGATGAAGTCATGTCATGTGTGTCAGCTTCCTTCTATCGATTCCTGGGGGTATTTGTACCCAAAAAAATAGCTGTGTGTGTAGATCCATGTAATTTTGTCATCATAATCTAAGTCAATCTATAATTTATAGAACTCAGTCAGTCATGTGATTCAGGAAAAACTCAGAAATCTCATGATCTCAGTTAAATCTCAGATAATAGTACTACTCTGTTAGTCAATGGAAGTCAGTTAATCTGTCCATGTACATTCAGTTGAATCATTCTTAGTCTCTTCAGATGGGAGTAGAAGTTAGCACCGAGTGAACCCAAGGATGGGAACTCACCTACCAATTTAGGGTGTGATTCTTAGCAGTCATCCTTGTGTTCCAGAACTACGTAGCCAGCGTAGGTTGAGATATCTTAGCCTGTTAGATTAGGTTTGATGAGGTGGCTTAACCTATCATTTTAGGGTTTCCACTATTCTTTCAAATACTTGCCAGCTAAGGTTCACCCACAACTGTCCTTACTAGTGGCGCGGTATTGACACCCCTCCAATTGGGGCTGAGATTGGACCCCAACTTAGCTATATACGTTGTTGGGGGCATATCAGTTAAACAACTACCTCCCACATTTTCTAAATCAGTCTTAGTAAAAGAACTCATATAGGTCTTCAGATTTCAGTATATCAGGACTGTCAGATACAATCAGACTCAGTTACAGTACAAAATGCAGATAATTCCATTAGATTAATGATTGTTTGATATAGTGGCCCATGCTATAAGAATTTCAGTATCAGTCATGTTAGCCATCAGTAAACTATGTATTAGCATACAGGACTAGCTATCAGGCACCCACGATTTTAGTTACTATATATGCATGTTTGTACTCTTACATTAATGTCAGTCAGACAGTTAACATTGTTCGTATATGCAAACATTATTTATATTTAGCCTACCTCACTCTTATACTAGTACATTCCCTCGTACTAACGCAATTATTCTATGGTACTTTTTTTTCATGTTACATCATAGGTTCAGAGACACGAGCTCTAAATCAGCTGTAGTAGTATCATTTCCAGTCGTAGAGATTCAGTGAGTCCTCTTCATTCGAGGACAATATGATTTAATTTATTCATTATTATTTTAGCCAGTTATCTGTTTACGCCGTTAGTTGGAGACATGTTCCTTCAACTCCTTATTCAGACTGCACTTAGAGGCTTTCAGATTCAGTATTCAAACTTAAGTTCAGATTTGATTTAGTTTCCAGTAGTTTTGGGTATCTTTCACCCATATGGATATTATGTTTTTATAGATTCATTATTCAGTTGAACCTTATGGCCTATATGTTTATGTTTTCCATATTATTAATTTATATGTTGCAGTGTACAGGTACAAATATCAGTCATTGGTTAGCTTATGATCCTTCGGGGTCATAAGCATCGTCTAGAATTCCGGTTTAGAAAATCGAGGGATTAGAAATTTGGTATCATAGCCTAAGGTTCAATAGAGTCCTAGGAAGGCTGAAAGCCGCATTTGATAGAGTCTTGTACATAAGTGTATTGCGCGCCACATTTATGTACAGGAAGTTATAAGATGTTTTAGGAACAGTATGCTTTCTCCAGTATTCATGTCATGCTAGTAAACATAATTTCAAGTTATTCTCTAAGTCTAATCCTCTATTCTCCTATTTTAGAAACATGCCTCCATAGAAAAAAAATCAGCCAGCTCCTCAGCCCGAAGATCCTTTGGGAGAACATGTTTCTCAGGCGGAGTTTAGGAGTTGAAGACTCGACTCACCTGAGCTCCAATTTTAGCACTTCCCAATGGTTCTGATGGATTCGTAGTATATTGTGATGCATCCAGAGTAGGTTTAGGTTGTGTCCTTATGCTTTATAGTAGAGTCATAGCCTATGCCTCCAGACAGTTAAAGCCCCATGAGAAGAATTATCCTACTCATGACCTTGAGTTAACAGCAGTTGTCTTTGCCTTAAAGATTTAGATGCATTATCTATACGGTGTTCATGTAGACGTCTTCACAGATCATAAGAGCCTTCAGTATGTATTTTCCCAGAAAGATCTCAATCTTTGTTAGAGAAGGTAGTTAGAGCTCTTGAAGGATTATGACATGAGTGTCCTTTATCATCCTGGCAAGGCCAATATAGTGTCCGACGCACTCAGTAGTCTGTCCATGGGTAGTGTTTCCCATGTTGAGGATACTAAGAAGAAATTAGCTCAAAAGTTTTATCGGCTTGCCAGACTAGGCGTTCGCTTAGTCCACTCTTCAGAGGGTGGTGTATGCGTTTAGAGTAGTTCAGAGTCATCTCTAGTTTCTGAGGTGAAATAGAAGCAAGACAGGGATCCTAGCCTTGTCAAGCTAAAAGAGTTAGTTCAGAGTCAGGAAGTAGAGGTTTTCTCCCAAGAGGGAGATGTTATTGTTCATTTTTAGGGTCATCTGTGTGTTCCCGATGTAGATGAATTGAGGCAGCGAATTATTGTGGAAGCGCATGATAAGTGATAATATATTCATCCAGGGGCCACTAAGATGTACCACAACTTGTGGAAGATCTATTGGCAGAGTGGGATGAAGAGGGACGTTGCAGAGTTTGCGGCTAAGTGCTCTACATGTCAACAGGTTAATATAGAGCATCAAAAACCTAGTGGTTCTATACAGGAGTTCACTATTCCTATTTGAAAGTGGGAAGAAGTGAACATGGACTTCGTGATGGGTTTGCCTAGAACACGTCATCGGCATGATTCAGTTTGGGTCATTGTAGAATCAATGACCAAGTTAGCTCATTTCCTTCCAGTTCATACCTCTTACTCAGCTAAGGATTATTGCAAACTCTATATCAGGAAGTTGGTTAGATTACACGGTGTTCCACAATCTATCATCTCAGACAGAGGTACCCAGTTCACCTCTCACTTCTGGAAAACATTCTAAAAGGGTCTTGGTATCGAAGTTCATATCAGTACAGCGTTTTATCCTCAGATAGATGGTCAAGAAGAAAATACCATTCAGACTCTAGAAGATATGCTAAGGGCGTGTGCAATTGATTTCAAGGGAAGCTAGGATGACCAATTACCTTTGATTGAGTTTGCATACAACAACAGCGATCACTGCTGTATTTAGATGGCTCCATTCGAAGCTCTCTATGGTAGGAGATGTAGGTTTCTAATAGGTTTGTGCAAAGTTAGTGAAACCACAGTCATAGGGCCTTAATTAGTATTCGATTACTTAGAGAAAGTTTAGCTGATTAGAGAAAGACTCTAGGCTGATCAGAGCTGACAGAAGTCTTATGCGGATGTTCGTAGAAAGGATCTCAAATTCGAGGTCGATAACTATGACTATCTCAAGATCTCTCCCATGAAGGGAGTCAAGAGATTCGGCAAGAAGGGAAAGCTCAGTCCCCAATATGTCAGTCCCTTCAGGATTCTCAGTCGCTTCAGCAAAGTAGCCTATGAGCTCGAATTACCTTCAGATCTAGCCTCAGTTCATCCAGTCTTCCATGTCTCTTTGCTCAAGAAGTGTATAGGTGACTTAACAGTTGTAGTCCCTATTCAGAGCGATGACATTTAGAATAGCCTATCTTATGAAGAGATTCTAGTTGAAATCCTCGACTATCAGACTCGTAGACTGAGGAACAAAGAAGTCCTTCCAGTTAAGGTTCTTTGGCGTAATCAGTCCATGGAGGGAGCTACTTGGGAAGCAAAAACAGACATACAAACCAAGTACCCTCATATTTTATTCGCTAATTTAGACTTACCTTGAGGTAACCATTTTCCTTAAGCTTATTCAGTTACATGTTCAAAATTCTAGTATAAAATTGGTATCAAGTATCAGTGCATAGCTTATCATGTATTCATGAGTTCAGGTTATCAATCCTGCATCAGCTATGCATGTTCAGTTGGGCTATATTTAGTTAAGAATTCAATTTAGGCCAAAAATCATGTGCCAGTTGAGCATGATCAGTTTATGTGTCGTTTATCTTTTCTCCCCTCTCAAGCAGTCATCATTCGAGGATGAATGTTTCCAAGGGGGAGATATTGTAAAACTCCAAAAAATACAAACTAATATTAGAGCCATGTACCAAGCTCATGCATAGTATATCATCGTTATTTTATAGTTTTATGAGTAGGTTAGATGTTTATTAAGACTTCAAATAACTCCCAGCTATCAGGCGAATCAAAACATTCCTTACCGATTTAATTTTTGAGAAGAATATTGGTATAGTCAACTTCAAATGAGAATATCACTCATTATACTTGGAATTTTTGAGCTCATGACATATCAACAGATAGATAATTGAATTATATTTCCAATTATACCAATTTTGCATTAATTTGATATCGGATCAAAGAGTTATTCCTATTTTACTCCAGCATGACAGGGTGGAAACAGTGTGATGACATTTGCGGTAACTTACCATATTTGTGACGCCCTATCATGAAGGTCATCATCCTTAAGCATAAACCAGATCCTAAGTGATGACATTCGTGGTAGCTTACCACACTTGTGATGCCCTATCACAAAGGTCGTCAGCCTTAGGAAGAAACCAGCTCCTAAGTGACGACATTCATGGTAGCTTACCATATTTGTGATGCCCTATTATGAAGGTCGCCAGCCTTAGAAAGAAACCTGCTCCTAAGTGACGATATTCGTGATATCTTACCACATTTGTGATACCCTACACGAAGGTCGTCAGCCTTAGCATATCATTAAATTTTCCTTTCTAAGGTATGTGTAGTGTTCATCTATGGATCCAATCCGTTTATAGAGCTCAAGAACCATGTTTTAAATATTATTTTGTAAACTTTTTGTGGTGATATGAGTATGTACATGTTGACGATTGTTTTATAAGTTTCAAAGTGATGTCTAAAGGTGTTTTCATGGAATTTATATGTTTGTTAACTGAAAACCATGAGCTTGAGGTGGTTTAATATGGTGCAAGTATGAAACCCACCTATGCCTTAAAGAATGCATGCAAGGTGTTTCATAAAATGCTTAGGATTCTAGAAATTCATGTTTGTATGGTTCTATGATGTCTAAATGACAAGTCCATGTTAGATATATATTCAATATGAATCCCATGCTTTTCATGTGTTGCTATTTTGGTGGTATGAAGCATGTAAGATAATGGAGATATACACAAAATATGATATCCCCTACTTATGATATTATTAATTGTGGACTTAAATCTTGTGATCAAGTCATGTCATGTGTGTCAATTTCCTTCTATCGAGTCCTGGGGGTATTCATACCCAAAAAAATAGCTGTGTGCGTAGAGCCATGTCATGTTGTCATTATAGTCTAGTCAATCTATAATTTACAGAACCTAGTAAGCCATGTGACTCAGGAAAACCTTAGAAATCTCATGATCTCAGTTAACTCTCAGATAATAGTACTACTTTGTCAGTTAATGGAAGTTAGTTAATCTGTCCATGTACAGTCAGTTGAATCATGCTTAGTATCTTCAAATGGGAGTAGAAGTTAGCACCGAGTGAACCCAAGGATGGGAACTCACTTACCAGTTTAGGGTGTGATTCTTAGCAGTCATCCTTGTGTTCCAGAACTACGTAGCCAGCATAGGTTGAGACAGCTTAGTATGTTACATTAGGTTTGATAAGGTTGTTTAACCTGTCAATTTAGGGTTCTCATCGTTCTTTCGAATACCTTCCAGCTAAGGGTCACCAACAGCGGTCCTTCCTAGTGGCGCAGTATTGACACCCCTCCAGTCCGGGCAGAGATTGGACCCCAACTTAGTTATATGTGTTATTAGGGCATGCTGGTTAAACAACTACCTCCCACAATTTTAGAATCAGTCTTAGTAAAAAAACTCATATAGGTCTTCAGATTTCAATATATCAAGATTGTCAGATACAATCAGACTCAGTTACAGTACGAAATACAAATAATTCCATCAGATTAAGGATTGTCAGATATAGTCTCCTATGTTATCATAATTTCAGTATCAGTCATGTTAGCCATTAATAAACCATGTAATAGCATACAGGACTACCTATCAGGCACCCACGATTTCAGTTACTATGTATGCATATTTGTACTCTTATGTTTATGTCAGTCAGGCAGTTAGCATTGTTCATGCATGCAAACCTTGTTTATATTTAGCCTACCTCACTCGTATACTCAGTATATTCCCTCGTACTAACGCAATTGCTCTATGGTGCTTTCTTTTCATGTTACACCATAGGTTCAGACACACGAGCTCCAGATCAGCAGTAGTAGTAGCATTTCTAGTCATAGAGAGTCCGTGAGTCCTCTTCATTTGAGGAAAATATGATTTGATTTATTAATTATTATTTTATCCAGTTATCAGTTTACAGAGTTAATTGGAGACATATTCCTTCAACTCCTTATTCAGACAATACTTAGAGGCTTTCAGATTCAGTATTCAGACTTAAGTTTAGATTTGTTTCAGTTTTCAACTATTATCTTTCACCCATATGGATATTATGTTTTGACAGATTCTTTATTTAGTTGAACCTTATGGCCTACAAATTCATGTTTTTTGCATTATTAAGTTATATATGCAGTGTATAGGTAAAGATATCAGTCATGGGTTATCTTGTGATCCTTCGGGGTCATAAGCACCATGTAGCATTTCGGTTCAGAAAAATCGGGGCGTTACACCCTTCTTATGTTAGGATGATAGAAGTAATGGAAAATAGTAATGTTTTAGATAAGAGAGTAGACGTTCTTATCATGAAAATTATGGTTTACTACTTGAGAAAAAGTTATATATGAAGAGGAAAGAGTGAAATGAGCTTTTTGTTTTATGAAATAGATAGTAAGAGGACAAGTGGTGAAAATCATTTAAATAGTTATTGAAGTTGCTAGTTTTTGGTAGGGAGATCCATAAAGTAGGTGTTGTAAAGATAAGATTGAATGTTGTGATTAATAGATACATAGACTATTGTGTTATGTGGCTAGTACTCCTTGATAAAGACCTGGGGTTGTTTGATTACACTAATTTGAAGGAATAGTATTCTTGAATGGATGAAAAGTATAGATCCGTTAGCACCATTTAACTCCGGGTTAGACTTTAACATAGAAGCAATGTATAGTTACACTTAGGCTCTCATAATTATATGTTTCACAGGGGAAGTATAAGATTGAATGATGAAGTGTGGTATTCGTAGCTGAATTCATATTTAAGAAGTATTTCTATATTTAAGAGCTATTATACTTATCATTGGAGGTGGAGAATGATTCTATTCTTATGTCCTAACAAATCTTATTTTGTGTCTTTTATCATTCTTAATCAAGTTGAGGATTCCCAGAAAAATTCATACCCTATGTTTTTTGATAATGTTTCATATAACTCATGCCCAAGATCATTCTTATATCGAGTATCATTATCTCATGAGTTGTGCTTACATGATTTACTTTTTGATGCCATGAAGCTCATTTCTTTTAAAGCTTATATAAGTCTTGTTGAGGGAAAATTCCTAATGTGAAGTTGCATCCTTTATTTCGTACTTCTAAAGCTTCAATAAGTTCCTACCCATTATTTGAGGATGAATGATTCCAAGGGAGAGATAATGTAACTCCCAAAACAATTTAGAACCTTCATATACCAGACATTATGTAAATGGAAGTAACTACTCCAACATTATTTAAAGTTATTTATACATGTATTAAGTCCTCAAGTAACTCCAAACTCTCAGCCAAGCCAAAACCTCCCTAGCCGATTGATTTCTCATGGAGTGTCTTGATATAGTCAATTTCAAAAGATGATAAATCCTATATTATATAGTTTATTTGATCTAAAGACCCACCAAATGATAGATAATTAAATTAGCTTTCCAACATATCCAGTTTTACCTCAATCCGACATCAGAGTAAAAAGTTATGGCAATTTTACTAAAGCCCTATCAAGCTGTCTACCTACCTACAACACTATACCTATGGTCCACAGGTACTACTTATGGGTAGTTAGTTGGGGAGGGGGGAGGGTTGTATGTAGGTCTTGAGAGCAAAAAAAAGGTCTGATACTTATGACCCTATATACGGGCCGTAGTTACTACCTGTGAGCTGTTGGTACTGCTTATAAGTCATAAGTTGGGGGTCATAAGTAGGTTCTGAGATTTGAAAAAAAGGGTCAGATACCTATGACCCTACTTATGGGCTGTAAGTACTACCTATGGTCCGTAAGTGAGGTAGTTGGGATTTTTATTGAATAATTTCAGGGGTATTTTTGTTATTTTTTTTTTATGAGTTACGACCCTTATATGCTTAAAACTCATTTTCAACACGAAATTATGATTATTTTTTTTTAAAAAAAAACAAAACATCAGCAACTCTTCTTTCTCCCCCAAAATATTTTTAGAGGTAAGAACACCTAGTTTTCCAAATTCAAGGATCAGATTCAAACCCTATTCATCAAAAAAGGTAGTTGTTCAGTTCCTATTTTAATTATTATATTAAAGCGTACATTTACATGATATTTATACATTTTTTAATGATTAATTCAAACTAGGGTTGAGGGTTTTTTTGTGGCCATATTCTTGCATTGTTTTCCTTTATTTTTAATGATTTATTCATGTTTTAAATGGTTGGTTGTGGATTGAATAGGTGTCTCAGGGTAAAGGTGAAATTGGGAATTTGATTTTTCACAATATATATGGATATTGTATGATATTATTAACAAGAACCTCAATCCACATTGCTAATTTGACTTTAAATAAGGATTCTACAATGTTTAAACTTACCTTTTGAAATATTGCATTTCCTTAAATGGTAAAGGAATAAAGAGGCTTCTGGAATGCCCTTGTGGGCTATGATTTTGATTTTAACTGGAGTATGGAGTTAAATTGATTAAATGATTATGATTTGACATAATTATAAAGCTTGCAAGTCTATTGGTATGACAATACCATTTCGAAAATGCCTTAATGAAACACTCCATGGCTATTCGTTAATGGTATGTGAAACTATTTTAATTTGAGCTTAAAGGGACTTATGTATCTCATCGAGAAAGTGTTGTCCCAGAGAGACCAACACTGAAAATTACGTTTGCCAGCGTTGGAGGGTCTTGTCAGGAAATACGGATGACCACAATGTGCTTGCTTCACGTAGTAGTAGATAATTATTTTATTGAGAGGTTATTGTCTTTGTGACTTTAACCTATTCTCCAGTCCATGTAGCGAACATATAATGGGCCCTTCTGGCAACAAGAACCGAACCCATATAGCCCATGGGTGCCTTTAGGTCAGAACGAGCTTCACAGTTCAGGACTAATTCTTTAAATGATCTTGTTTCATCTTCCTTGCCCCCATCCTAGCATCTTATATATATGTATGATGTGGTGCATGTGATTTATAACTGATATCGATAAATATATATATTTCATCCTTGTGTTTCATTACAGGATTTGGTACATGTATATTTTATCCCATTCTTTGGGTTGCATGCCAGTACTCTTCGTACTGACCATCAAAGGAAATTTTTGTGACCCTTTGTAGCATTAGGTGATTTGATATCATGATCGGTCAACTTTGATGTGGTGAACCCTTTATCTTTCAGAAGTCTTGGTCTCGCTTTTAGTTTTCATTTATTATCTTATACTTTTTTGATTTCCTATGTCATAGTCGGGGGCATGTACTGACATAGTTGGTACTCTTTGGATTAGAGGCTTTTGAGGATAGTGTCGGGATATTATCATGGATTTTGTTTCTTACTTTCAGCTTCCTTAGACTATCACTTTCTATTATCAATTTGATTTCCTTCCACTAGTTATTGTTCTTCTTCTTCTTCTTCTTCTTCTTCTTATTATTATTATTATTATTATTATTATTATTATTTTTATTATTATTATTATTATTATTATTATTATTATTATTATTATTATTATTATTATTATTATTATTATGCTCTTGACGTAAGATTAAACGGGTCATCTTTTGCCTTGTTGGCTTGGGATATCCGTCATGGCCAGGTCCTAGTTCGGGTCGAGAGAGTGTCCATATGACAACTTGATGGAGTGTTGCTTCTAGAATTTAGATGATAACATTTGACAATAAAGTTGCATGTAACAGAGTATACTTTGTATGGAATAGCTAGCCTTCAGCAAGCCTCGCCACTTTTGGATATGCTCAACATACATTTGGAATTTGGGGTCATAATTTCTCTAAATTTATGCACTTCTTTCTACATTCATTGCTTTTTGAATTTTAACCCCCTCTTCCACAAGACTTATTTCTTAAGGAGAATGTCAAAAAAATAAAAAATTAATTATCAACAAAAATTACTTGGTTTATGTGCTACTTGAGCATCTTTGACACAAGTTAGGTATTGCAATCAACTGCTAGGAACTGCTCATGATTCGTAGATTTTTTCAAAATTGTTCCATATCTCGACATACTGATAAATCATTTTATTGTCTCCTGTGGAATATTTTCCATTGGCTGTAGACATGCATCTTGTCTTGATTATATTCTATGTTCCAGGTTGATGATTTTCATTTACACCTTGACAACTACAGTACCTAAAATGTGTCCAACTTCACATTAGTTAGATGAGTGAAAAACATAACAACAAACGGAAAAAAATACAAAACATGAGGATAGAAATGAAAATTTAGATCATCCCTTGAGAATGAGAGTACCAAGAACCAATAGATGATATTACTCTTATATCCTATTAGGAATTGAAAAGGAAGCTCTGAACACCCAAGATGCAACAAAGAACAAATAAACAGAAATTGGTAAATTATTGAACTACCATATTTAAATATGTTGGTTTCAACTTCAAGAAATTAAATCTTGGTTAAGAGACTAACTAACTTACTAGAAAAGATCAGTTATAATCCCAACAAAAGCATACTATCTTCCACTTACAGTGGAGCTATCCAGTAAAGTTTTTGACACTTGTGATCAGAAAACTTTGGAGCATGCATAATACAACAATTCTCAAAGAAGGTCTTGACATTTGATATATTTGAGGCTGTGAAAGTATAGTACTCAACTGGCTACTTGATACTGTTAACAAGGCAACACAACTTGTTACTAACATTAAAGATTTGAGGATTGCTAAAAAAATTCTAATTACGGTGCCTAAAAGATATGCGGTATCCATAACCATATTAACAAACATATAATAATTTCCCAATATTAACTCCAATGATTAATGATCAACATAAGTTGAAATAGACAAATCATAGTTTCTATCAAATCAACATTGTAGTTTGTAGGATAAGCTACATAGGCTACACAAACAAACAACATAAATAATAAACGATGAACATGCCCTTTCACAGCCTAAGCACAATAAGCAAGGTCTTGATAGTTTCGAATCTGTAAGATCTTCAAATTGTAATGTAACTTTAGGTGATTATCAATTGAATTGTTTTATCTCATCCATCAAATGTGTACCCCAACATTTGAAATAAAAATTCCTCGAGTACCAATGTTTATGCCAATATAAGAGGGTGAGGGGTTCTATTTACAAAAAAATATAGGGGTTGAACAATTGGGCCTGATGAGGTTCCAGTAAAATTTTGGAAAACCTGAGGTGGGGTACGTTTGGTGTCATTCGTAGAGTTGCTTAATATAGTGTTCAAGAAAATGAAAATGAACAAAGCTTGTTCAAGATAGGGTAGGTTTGGGAAGTTTATAATGGCATCTACATCGGTACTTGAGGACATTTCCATTTTGAATGTTGTGGAATTTTATTAGGGTACACAGATGATGGATGAGATAAAATAGTTCCTTCAAGAATCACCAAACAGTAGATTCCAAATTGAGGAAGATCTTACAGATCTGAAACTGCCATGGCTTTATTTATTGTTTTTAGGCTGTGCAAGGGCAGGCTAATCCTTTATTATTTAAGCTTGTTTGTTGGTGAATCTTCTTTAGCTTATCCTTCAAATTTCAATGTGATTTGATAGAAATTGTGTGCATTCTATTTCAACTTCCATTGATCATTAACTGTTGGAGTTAATCTTGGGCAAATATCATGTGTTTTTTAAATCTTATTATGGATACTGCATATCTTTTAGGCTACGTAATTAGAAATTTCAGCAATCCTCAAATATTTAATTTTAGCACTAAGTTATGTTGCCTTGTTAAAATTCCAAGTAGTCTATTTGAATACTACTCTTTGACAGCTTCAGATTGATCAAGTGTCAACCCATGGTCCAAAAGTTTTCAAATATAATGTTTTCAAAGCCACAGTCTGTAGAAGATAGTATTTTTTTTGGGGTCATAACCAACCTCTTGGCCTCTATAACATCATCAGACTCCCTCGTTCTCTTGAGAAGGTTAGGATTATTCAACAACTATCCTAGATGTGTTCTAACTTCTGAATAACATCAATGACAGGACTTTTGTAGGAAATTATGTTAACCCCGTGATGTCTTTTAAGCAAAGAAAAGAATTCATTAGTCATATGATGCTAATTAACCATGACTATGTGCAAAACCACAATTACTAGAATAAAGACCATAAAGCTTATAGTTTCATGGTTTTGGAATTGGAAAAAAGGTTCTCACTTGAACACCTAAAATCAAGCTCAACTCTCACCCATAGAATTTTCCGGTTAGGATCTTATCTCTTAAGGTTGAGGCTAGCAACCAAATCCCTGACAATGCCAACATTTCTAGTCACATCCCAAGTTCTCTAAGATCTTCATCTCTGATCACACTCTATCCCTCTTTCCTCATACCAAAGGTGTGAGGATATGGGAGCCACTCCAGAGGCACCTCTAAGAGATAGTGAGTTACTCATTGATCTGAAATTCTACAACACACTCAAAGCCTCTGACCTAATGGCCTCCACATTCTATTGAACTAGATGTATTAGGACTAAATAGAAGCTACTACTAAATCCTTTTGCTTCAAGCTTTTCCAGAGTCTCTCATGCTAGAGGACACTAATACAAACTTCATCTACCTCATTTCTAAATGCATCAATGCCACTTCTACATAAAACTTTGGACCCACTCATCTTTATAACCCATCCTAATAGTTGGTTACTAAGATTATTGTGCAAAGGTTAAATTCTTTCCTTGAGACCATTATTTTCCTTATAAAGCCATCTTCCTATTAAATAGGAGAGTTGTAGATAATGTCATCGTTTTTCAAAAATGTATCTCTCACTTCAAAAAAATAAGAGAAAAGAATCATAACATTATTCTCAAGGTAGACCTTGAAAAAGCTTTTGATAGAATTGAGTGGTCTTTCAGTAGAGAATCACTCTATTTGTTTATCCTCCGAAATAAACTCATCAAGGTCATCATGTCATCTGTTTCAAGAATCAGTATCTCTATCCTGGTTAATGGTAGGCAAACCCCTACCTTCAAACTCTCTAGGGTGATCAGATATGGAAACCCTATTTATCCTTACCATTTTATCATCAACATGGAAAGACTTTCTAAGAAAATAGAGCTAGAAGCTAGCCAAAGTACTTGGGACCCCCATTAGATACTACTAGTGGGCCTAGACCCATTCGTGTGTACTTTGTTGATGACCTCAATCTCTTCTCCATAGTCAATGTTGATGACAACCATATAATCCTCAAAGACCTCTATAAATTCTGCCTGATCTCTGAAAAAAGATCAGCTATGCCAAGTCTAGAGCTATGTTTTCTAAAACCTACAATACCTCAGTTGAGAACATTTGCTCCAACATGCTACAGACCACCCCAGCCCTACTTTTTGCAAATATCCTAATTTTCTTATCTTTCATAAGAATCCTACTAATGGATACTTTTAATCCTTCATTTATGGAATGAAGAATAAAGTAGCATAGGAAACTAATTATTTTAATAGGGATAGTAAAACCACTCTAGCTAAGGTCTCTTTGAGAGGCATGCCAACCCACACCGTGAAATATATCAAGCTTCCTTCAAAGATAACTAGATCTATAAATATGATCAAAGAGACTTCATCTATATCTCTACCCAAGACTAATAAAGTTTCACTTAATTATCTGGGACACTCTTACTAAAAAAAGAATGGGTCCTTGGAATGCACAAGTTTCATGACTCGAGAAAGGGCCTTTGCCGTAATGAGTATCCCGAATCATGATGGCCCAGGCCCTCTCCTAAATCTGGTAATCATGCACAATATTCATATAGTATGAAGGAAAATATGAAAATATAAAATAATACAGAATCATGGTCAATATCATAAATCAATTGAAAAATGTATAATGGAATCCATAAAGCTCTAACAAAGTCTAACATTAGTCTGCGAAATCTCTAACAATAGAAAATGATATTTTTCTGAAATCTAGGACAAGGCCCCTAGTCGGATCATAAATCAAAATAAAATAACAATAGAAGTTTCATAACCAGGCTTTGCGAAGTAAGGGAGGCTCACTAACAGCAAATTTCTAACAAGTCAATCTACTGCTTAACGGGACCCCAGGACTGTGTCTCAAAATTCTAAAATATAGGAGGTCAATACATATGTATTGGTACGCAGAGAAATCCAAAATAATGTATTAATATATATAAAATAGATGAAAGAAAATCATGAAACATCACGCATGATATACTTTAAAAATACATGGGCAATCTCTAATAATCTCAAAACATTCTTGTCGATGCATTTCTATTCTTTGTTTTACTTCTGAGTTAGGTGGTACACCCTACAAGTCTACAATCTCACGGGCCATATAGAGTCCAACCTTAACTCGGCGGCCAAGACCCCAACCCAAGTTTACCGCAAGAGTTGGAGTGTCTGAGTATGATACACCATAGGAAACTAGGCCAGCGTGTAATCCCTCTGGTGGACATAATAACTCGTATCCCTAAAACAAAGTTTCGGGCAATGAGTTATTTGATCTCGTGCCTTCTTCGGGTAACCACCTAACATCTCTTTATGCCTAATTTTAGACTTTTTTGAATATTCATCCTCCTGAATTCAAAATCTATAAGCCTGAGAAAAATTTGATTCCTATTCTAATCTGTTTCTGTTATGGTATTGTCTATTTTGGTATCGTCATACCAAGACTTGCAGGTTATGTATATGGGCCATAAAGTATCATGCAAGATTCTTTCATTTAAAACAATGTTCAGACCACCAAAGCATTCACTCAATTATAAGAGAATTTATATTTCAAAACATAAGTCAAAACCATGCAAAGGTTCTCAGCTTTTCAAAAATTCCAACAAACATGTGGTCGTCATGTATTTTTTTGGCAAAACCATGCAATTGTTTCTTTATATATTTTCAACATTTATCAACATGTAAAAAACCCTCTCTTTTATTCAAAACAATAATAAAGTCATAAACAATAAACAAGGCATTTGTGTCATGCTTCTCAAAATGCATTTGAAATAATCCATATCATATGAAAAGAATGGGAAATCATAAGAAAAGAGAAATTCTATATGTTCATGCTCTCAATTAAATATTCAAACCCAATTTCATACATACATATATACAAGTACAAATAAATTTTAGGGAAAGGCCTCAATACCAAAAAAATAATATCATTAAAGAATTCATAATGCAAGATTGTATGCATAATTCCAAAAACCCTTCAAAAATTCATGATCTCACAGTGTTTAAATATCGTTGAAATGGTTTTCTTATGCCCATGTAGTTTTAGAAAAACCCATCATACCTTAGATTATTTTGTTTGAAAGATGGAATCTAATTGAATAACTTCACTTAGGAGGGTGAATTCTTGATCTATGGAAGAGAAGGAAACTTGAATCTTGTTCTTGGAGTTTCGTAGAGAAAGATTGAATAAAAGGGGTAATTTGTGCTTCTTGGGTCTGAAATTGTATGTTATAGATAGATTTTAGGTGAGGGGATATGACCAAAATTCTCCTAGACCCATTGGAAACTTAAATAATGCGTCAAGTTTTGTGTCAGGGTGCAGTTGATGCAACATGTTAAGATCTTGTCGGCTTACTGCCTCACGCGGGAAATACCATAACTTTTTGCACAATTATTGGATTTTGGCAAAATTGGTATCGTTGGAAAGCTAATTAAATTATATAAAGTTTGGTAGGTATTCAAATGAAAATTTTTATGGGTATCAAAAGTTATAAATATTCAAAGTGAACCCTTGTAGAATGACTATCCAATTTTGGATGAATGAAAGGTTCTCAGCTCAACTTTGCTTTAGGCCATTTCAATGAACAATTTTCACCTCATAATCACTTAATATACTTGCAGAAAGATCATGAAACCTTAATTTAAATATAAACTATGAAATTAGAGCGTACACAAGTAGAAATGACGGTCTAATTTTTAGTTCGACAATGCGGGGAGTTACATTATCTCCCCTTTGGGATCATTTGTCCCCAAATGATGAGTAAGGACTTATTGAAGTTATAGTAGTGTAGAATGAATAATGAAACCTAGCATTGCACATTTTTCCCTAACAAAATATGTAAAGGCATCAAGCAGGATTCATAATAACTCCAAGGGAAACGTGAAAGCATGAAACATGGGATAGTGAGACTTTACATAGGGATGATCTTTTACATGATTATATGAATCATTATTACCCCTACACAGAGCAGGGGTTTATTTAATGATCATCGACCTGATTTATGTTGGTACTAATCAGGAACTAATATTTCATGGAAGATCGGGATAGAAGCATTCTCCATCTTTTATGATACAACAAATAGACTTAGCTTAAATGCACCACTCAGCTATGCCCCAATATTAAATAACGTATTTCATCCTTTCCATCTTACAATTCTCCTGTCACACATCTAACCATAAGAGTTTGAGTCTCTATACTTCGTACTACTATGTTGAAGCATAACTCAGAGTTAAACATTCTAACTTGACCTACTGGTACCTATAATTTACATCCCTTTTAGAAAACTTCTTCACATTAGCACTACCATCTAACACACTCGAGATTCAATTTAGAGAGTACTAACCACATAGCACACATGTTTGTGGTTTCAGAAACCAAAACATTCAAGCTTGATCAATACTATGCTTACAACATGGATCTCCCAACTATGACCAACAATTTCAATCACTCTCACAAATATTTTTGCCACATCCCTCTTTCTTAGCTATTTCACACAACAAAAGTTCATCTCCTTTTTCTCCATTTCACCTATAACCTTAGCTCAAGAATTCACATAAAAATTTCATGTTTAAGACATCTACTCCTCTAACTAACACATCACAATTCTTCCACAGTTACCATCATACTATCATACGGAGGGTCATTAAGGGACCTGAGCATAAACATTATGAATTGAAGTAACACTGTTAGGCCATAAGTTACACTTATTACACAACTCAATAAGGGACATGAAATAAAGATACGATAAAATAGACACGAAATGCTCCATATCTCAAGTGTATGGATCATAAGTAGAGAGTCGTTCGAAAGAAACACTATATAG
Source organism: Capsicum chinense (assembly GCA_026120095.1). Lineage (NCBI taxonomy): Eukaryota > Viridiplantae > Streptophyta > Magnoliopsida > Solanales > Solanaceae > Capsicum > Capsicum chinense. The sequence goes on along the minus strand of JAPEIP010000109.1, from coordinate 155,179 downwards.
CATGAATTCTTAAGATAGAGCACAGTGAGAAAACATTGGTGACATATCAAGATAAAATGAGGGAAAGAAATTGAATTACCCTCCTGGACCCTGACGTAAAACGAACTGGGCACCCGACGTGATGCTTTGGGCCACTGCTTCATCGACACAATCATCGATGCGGCATGCCGACTTAGCATCGGGCCACTATTTCCAACATCCAAACACATCTCTAACGTTGTTCGAAAAATCATAAAATTTCTTGAGATACCCCCTTTATACCCCTAATCATGAATTAACTCAAAAATCTATGTTTCGGGGTTAGGAAGATCAATTTAAAAATCATGAAAGGTAAGATCTCAAAAATATGGCTGTCTTCTAATACCTAGAAAAATTTCGGGTTGAAATCTCTCTATGCATGCAACTAATGGAGGTATTGAGTCGAGAATGCTACGGGGTGTCACATTTAAACTAAGGCAAAGATTTTTTCTTGAACCGATTCCTCCTCACTTAAAGAACCATTATTTTTCATGAGTTAGCCTTAGTCTTATCCTGACATAAAATAAAATGACAATATTTAGAAGCATAGCTCCCTTCCAACTAAGCATGATATAAGACGTGGATTTTTCGATCATGAGCACCATAATATAGGGATTGAATACAAGAAAGACTGGATTACTGAGGGCCAATATTGCTTCTAGTTTGGAGGTCGATTCATGGGCATAACTCCATAGAGAATTCGAACTATAGGCATAGGCATGAATTGAACACATGACATAAGACATTATCAAAATAATTTCCTAAATTGAAGTAGGTGGAGCTTACTTGAATAGGAATTGATTTGTCACGATTATTTTTTGCAACTTGACACCACAAGAAATTCGGGAACTACTCCAATCCTTCATCTCCCCCTTAGATCAATGTCATCCTTCTAGACATGAGGACATAACCTCGCATCAAATTCTATAGTCACAACTCTCATTAAAAAGAGGATATCACCATATAATTAGACTCTAAAATCTCCCCTCCATAATTTTTAATACAAAGACACTAAATTCTCCCTAGGACATCGATTATCCCTAGGACATCCCCTTCAGGGACACAACTCCTAATTTCTTCCAATCCCAAAAGTCATTGACTTATGGCTAACATTATCATGGGCATAGACACCCATGCTTTTAAACACTAAATGCTCCACCTTCAATTCCTTACATTAGCATTACACCTCTAATCACACAACTTGCAACTTAACATAAATTTGTAAAACAACACCAAAGGCACATAATCACTACCCATATTTCTTCAATTCAACTATAAATAACACTGTATGACAACTCCCCAGACTTCACCATACAACAAGATTCGGGAATGAAATGTAGGTGCTCATGACACTCACATATATCACACCTTATCTAGTAACATGCTAGCTCAGGGTTCAACTTATTCCTATATGCTCACGTTCTTATCCACTTAATGATTCAACTATAACTCATCGTTTAAACACTAATCCTCATATACATATATACCTCACAATTACCACTTAAACTTTCCATAAATTATTAACCTAGGCTTTTCACAAATCACATCAAGCTTACTAATTCATTTTCACAAAACATGCATCATTAATCTTAAGCTACTATTCTTAGCACCACATTCTACATCTAAAGTTCAAGCTTATAGCCTAGCAATAATCACGTACAACCGATAAAGCATGCAATGTATTATACTACTCCATCAAATAAAAAAATCAACCTAAATATTTCACTTCACTTAACTACTACTGACAATCACAAACCATCTATGACATCACCATTGCAACTCAACATCAACTACATACCTTCTCACATGAGGTACAAGTATACAACTACTAGAGAAAGAAAAGTAGAGGGAGGGGGGTGGGGGGGTAAAGTTACTAACTAAGAATAAATGGCGTAAGTCTTACAAAATAACCTATTACAATCTTATCAACATATTCTAATTTCTCACATCATACTTACTTATCCAAGAATACATCACTACTACCTTCAAGATTCCATGTACAGAAATGAATTTCTACCCATAACTTATTGGCTGATCTACCCCTTTCCATTCATAGCCTATGAATGATTTCCACAACCACTATAACTATCCATTCAGAGATCCTTTCCTACTTGAAATAAATAATAATCATAGCCAAACACTCTCTTCACAGAATACTATATAATCTCCAAATATTTATACCACATTAGTCTCTCCCTATACAATGGCAACCCACTCCTCAATCCACGATTATACAACTAAACCTATTGATTTATGGAAAAGTCACCTTCACTCTAACTTCTAATATTGTGACTTCATATCACCAACTTCTTGGCCAATCTCGCTACCTATAGGTCATGAAACTTTAAAATACACTACTACTCGGGCGGAAATACAGTTCCAATATTCCGCTACACATCATTTCCCTTACGGAAGACATCTGCAATAAGAATTTTGAATGGGGATTGAATAGACTTTGTACCTCAGGCTGGAAAGCACGATTTCATCAGAATAAAGGCATACACTCAAATCAATACACCTTGAAGAACTAATGGTTTCCTCTTAAGTCCTTGTTCTATCTCATAACTTCATGGATAACTTAATTAGAGAGAACCACATTATTTGGGGAACTGGACTCTTAGACTTGTATCAACTTAATAGTGAGGCATGGCCCATGAAATTAGAAAAAGGAATGAATTTGGATAACTTTGTTGTGGACAACTCTATAGCATGAACTAGAGTATGAAAGAATAAGAAACAACTCCTACATGCCCAGTAGTCTCCTAATTAGACGTGTGGTGCACAACAAACCCATAATCAAGATTCTACTACACATGATTTTGTCGATTCCCTGGGACAATGAACCGTGCTTTGATACCAAGTTTTTCAAGACCCAAGCTAGGGCCCTTGCCATAACGAACATCCTGAATCATGTTCCTAAGCACTCTTCTAAATCTGGTAATCATGCACAATATTCATATAGTATTAAGGAAAATGAAAAAATATAAAATAATACAAAATCATGGTCAACATCATAAATCAATTGAATAATTTAGAATGGAATCCATACACGTCTAACAAAGTCTAACATCAGTTTGCGAAATCTCTAACAACTAAAAATGACATTTTTCTAAAATCTGGGACAAGGCCCCAGTTGGACCATGAATCAAAATATAATAACAATAAAAGTTTCATAATCAGGCCTTCAAAAGTAATGGAGGCTCATGAACCACAAAATTCTAAAAACTCAATCTACTACTTAACAGGACCTAGGACTAAGTCTCAAAATCCTTAAATATAGGGGGTCAATACAGATGTACTGGTACTTAGAGTAGTCCAAAATAATGTATTTATATATGTATAATAGATGAAGGAAAATCATGAAACATCATGCATAATATAATGTAAAAATACAATGGCCAATCTCTAATAATCTTAAAATATTCTTGTCAATGTAGTTCTATTCTTTGTATTACTTTTGATTTAGGTGGTACACCCTGCAAGTCTACAACCCCACAGGCCATATGGAGTCTGACCTTAACTCGATGGCCAAGCCCCCAATCCAAGATTTTCGTAAGAGTTGGAGTGTCTAGTCTGATATGCCACAGAGCACTAGGCCTGCGTAAAATTACTCTGGGGGATATAATAACCTGTATCGGCTAAACACAATTTTGGACAATGAGTTATCTAATCTGATGCCTTCTTCGGGTAACCACCTAACGTATCTTTATGCCCAATTTTATCTTTTGCTGTACATGTATCCTTTTGAATTCAAAATCTGTAAGTCTATGAAAAATCTGATTTTTATTCTATTTTGTGTCTGTTATAGCATTGTCTGTTTTGGTATCATCATACCAAAACTTGCAAGTCGTGTATTTGAGCCATAAGGTATCATGCAAGATTGTTTCATTTAAATCAATGTTCAGACCACCAAACCATTTAGACAAGTATAAGAGAATTTATATTTCAAAACATAAAAGTATACCAAGGTTCTCATCTTTTCAACAATTCCAACAAACATGTGTTGGTCATGTAATTTTTGACAAAATCATGTAATTCTTTCTTTGTATATTTTCAACATTTATCAACATGTAAAAACCCCTCTCTTTAATTCAAAACCATAATCAAGCCATTTATATTAAACAAGACATTTGTATCATGCTTCTCAAATTGCATTCGAAATAATCCATATCATATGAAAAGAATGGGAAATTATAGCAAGAGAGGGATTCTATATGTTCATGCTCTCATTTACATATTTAAACCCAATTTCACACATATATAGATACAAGTACAAATAAATTAGGGGAAACGCCTCAAGACCAAAATAATAATATCATTAAAGAATTCATAATGTAAGATTGTATACATAATTCCAAAAACTCTTAAAACTTCAAGATCACACAATGTTTAAATATTGTTAAAATAATTTCCTTATGCCCATGTAGTTTTAGAAATACCGCACGTACCTTAGATTATTTAGTTTGACAGATGGAACCTAGATCTTGACTCTTTCCTTGAAGATCTTCACTTAGGAGGGTGAATTCTTGGTCCATGGAAGGGAAGGACATTTGAATCTTTTTCTTGGAGTTTTTGAGAGAAAGATTGAATAAAAGGGGCAATTTATGATTCTTAGGTCTAAAATGGTATGTTATAGATGGATTTTGGGCGAGGGGATATGACAAAAATTCCCCTAGACAAATGGAAACTTAAATAATGCATCAAGTTTCATGTCGGGGCACAATCAATGTAACACGTCAAGATCTCGTCGGCTTACTGCCTCACGTGAAAAATGCCATAACTTTTTTCTCAGTTGTTGTATTTTGGTAAAATTGGTATCGTTGGAAAGATAATTCAATTATCTAAAGTTTGGTTGGTCTTGAGATGAAATTTTTTTTGTGTATCAAAAGTTATAAACGTACAAACTGATCCCTTGTAGAATCGACTATCCAATTTTGGATGAATGAAAGGTTCTTAGCTCAACTTTGCTTTAGGACATTTCTATAAACACTTTTCATCTCATAATCACTTAATATACTTGTAGAAAGATCATGACACATTCATTTAAATATAAACCATGATATTAGAGTGTACGCACGTAGAAATGATCGTCCTATTTCTTGTTCGAAAATGCAGGGTGTTACATTATCTCCCCTTTGGGATCATTTGTCGCCGAATGATGAGTAGGGACTTGTTAAAGTTAATAAAAGTGTAGAATAAAGAACGAAACATCGCATTGAACATTTTTCCCTAACACAATATGCAAAGGAATCAAGTAAGATTCATAATAACTCCAAGCGAAACGTGAAAGCATGAAACATGGGATAATAAGACTTTACATAGGGATGATCTTGCACATTAGTTATATGAATTATTTTCTTCCCAACATAGGGCAGTGGTTTATTTAATGATCATAGACCTGATTAATATTGGTACTAATCATGAACTAATATTTCATGGAAGATCGGGATAGAAGCATTCTCCATCTCTTATGATAAAACAAATAGACTTCGCTTAAATGCACCACTCAGCTATGCCCCAATATTAAATAACATATTTCATCCTTTCCATCTTACAATTCTCCTGTCACACATCTAACCACAAGACTTTGAGTCTCTCTACTTAGTACTGCTATGTTGAAGCCTAACTCAGAGTTAAACGTGCTAACTTGAGCTACGGGTACCTGTAACTTACATCCCTTTTAGAAAACTTCTTCACATTAGCACTACCATCTAACACACTCAAGATTTAATTTAGAGAGTACTAACCATATGGCACACATGTTTGTGTTTTCAGAAAGCAAAACATTCAACCCTAATCATTACTATGCTTACAACATGGATCTACCAACTATGACTAACAATTTCAATCACTCTCACAAATATTTTCGCCACATCCTTCCTTCTTAGCTATTTCACACAACAAAAGTTTATCTCCTTCTTTTCCATTTCAGCTATAACCTTAGCTCAAGAATATACATCAAAATTTCATCTTCAAGACATCTACTCCTCTACCTAAAACATCACCATGCTTCCACAGTTACCATCATACTCTCATACAGAGGGTCATTAAGGGACCCGAGCATAAACGTCATGAATGAAAGTAACATTGTTAGACCATAACTTACACTTATTACACAACTCAATGAGGAAAATGAAATAAAGATATGATAAAATAGACACGAAGTGCTCCATATATCAAGTGTATGGATCATAAGTAGAGAGTCATATGAAAGAAACACTATATAGTATGAATTCTTAGGATAGAGCACAGTGTGAAAACATTGGTGCACATATCAAGATAAAATGAGGGAAAGAAACTAAATTACCCTCCTATACACTAAAGTAAGATGAACTGGGCTCCTGACGTAATGCTTTTGGCCACTACTTCATAGACACAATCATTGATGCGGCATGCCGACTTAGCATCAGCCCACTATTTCCATCATCCAAACACATCTCTAACGTTGTCTGAAAAATTGTAAACTTTCCTGAGACACCCCCTTTATACCCCTAATCATGAATCAACTCAAAAATCTACGTGTCGGGTTCGGGAAGATCAATTTGAAAATCATGAAAGTTAAGATCTCAAAAATATGGCTAAGTGTTCTAATACTTAGAAAAATTTTGGGTTGTAATCTCTCTATGCATGCAACTAATGGTGGTATTGAGTCGAGAATGCTACGGGGTGTCATATTTAAACTAAGGCAAAGATTTTCTCTTGAAGCGATTCCTCCTTACTTAAAGTACCAGTATTTTTCATGAGTTAGCAGTTTATCTTATCCCGACATAAAATAAAATGACGACATATATAAGCATAGCTCCCTTCCAACTAAGCATGATATAAGACAAGGATGTTTTGATCATGAGCACCATAATATAAGGCTTGAATACATGAAAGACTGGATTACTGAGGGACATTATTGCTTCTAGTTTGGAGGTCAATTCATGGACATAACTCCATAGAGAATTATAACTATAGGCATAGGCATGACTTGAACTCATGACATAAGACATTATCAAAATAATCTCCTAAATTAAAGTAGGAGGAGCTTACATGAATAGGAATTGATTTGTCACGATTATTTTTTGCAACTTGACACCACAAGGAAATTCGGGAACTACTCCAATCCATCATCTTCCCCTTAGATCAAAGTCACCCTTCTAGACATGAGGACATAACTTCGCATAAATTCTATAGCCACAACTCTCAACAAAAAGGGTATATCACCATATAATTAGAATCTAAAATCTACCCCCTATAACTTTTAATACAAAGACACTAAATTCTCCCTAGGACATCTCCTTCAGGGACACAAATCCAAAATTCCTCCAATCCCCAAAGTCATTGATTTATGGCTAACATTATCATGGGCATAGACACCCACGCTTTTAAACACTAAATGTTCCACCTTAAATTCCTCACACTAGCATTACACCTCTAATCATACAACTTGCAACTTAACATAAATTTGTAAAACAACACCAAAGGCACATAGTGACTACCCATATTTCTTCAATTCGACTCTAAATAATACTATATGAAAACTCCCCCAACTTTACCATACAACATGATTCGATAATGAAATCTTGGTGCTCATGACACTCATACATTTCACACCTTATCTAGTAACATGCTACCTCGGGGTTCAACTTATTCCTATATGCTCACGTTCTTATCCGCTTAATGATTCAACTATAACTCATTGTTTAAACACTAATCCTCATATACATATATACCTCACAATTACCACTTAAACTTTCCATAAATTATCAACCTAGGATTTTCACAAATAACATCAAGCTTACTAATTCATTCCCACAAAACATGCACCACTAATCTTAAGATACTATTCCTAACACCACATTCTACATCTAAAGTTCAAGCTTATAGTCAAGCAATAACCATGTACAGCTAATAAAGCATGCAATATATTATGCTATTCCATCAAATCGGAAAATCAACCTAAATATTTCACTTCACTTAACTACTACTGACAATCACAAACCCTCTATGACATCACCATTACTACTCAACATCCACTACATACCTTCTCACATGAAGTACAAGTATACAACTACTAGAGAAAGAAAAATCAAAGTGGGGGGGGGGGTAAAGTTACTAACTAAGAATAGATGATGTAAGTCTTATAATATAACCTATTACAATCTTATCAACATATTCTAATTTCTCTCATTATACTTACTTATCCAAGATTACATCACTTCTACCTTCAAGATTCCACATACAAAAATGAGTTTCTACCCATAATTTATTAACTGATCTACCCCTTTCCATTCATATCCTATGAATGATTTCTACAACCACCATAACTATCCATTCAAAGATCCTTTCCTACATGAAATAAATAATAATCATAGCCAATACTCCCTTCATAGACTACTATACAATCTACAAATATTGATACCACATTAGTCTATCCCTATACAATGGCAACCCACTTCTCAATCCATAATTATACAACTAAACTTATTCATTTATGGAAAAGTTACCTTCACACTGACTTCTAACGCTGTGACTTCATATCAGCAACTTCATGGCCAATCACGGTACCTATAGGTCATGACACTTTAACATACACTACTACTCGGGTGAAAATATAGTTCCAATATTCCGCTACACATCATTACCCTTATGAAAGACATTTGCAATAAGAATTTTGAAAGAGGACTAAATAGACTTTGTATCTTAGGCTGGAAAGTACGATTTCATCAGAATAAAGGCATACACTTAAATTAATACACCTTGAAGCACGAATTATATCCTCTCAAGTCCTTGTTCTATCTCATAACTTCATGGATAACATAATTAGAGAGAACCACATTATTTGGGGAGCTAGACTCTTAGACTTGTATCACCTCAATAGTGAGGCATAGCTCATGAAATTAGAAAAAGAAATGAATTTGGATAAATTTGTTATGGACAACTCTATAG
>JAPEIP010000109.1:107984-129625 GCA_026120095.1 Capsicum chinense | reverse complement strand
CCCTGAAGGACCACAAGCTAATCCATAACAGATATGTACTATGAGAATTGAAACATGATACTATAGTAAATGCGGAAAATAGGCTGAAATGCCATAAGGTTTAGAATCCATAAATACTGATAAAGTGTATCAACTAAAATAACAATCTTTAAAATTGAACACTATTTGAAAAGCCTCTAATCTGAAACTTCCTGAAAGTTGAGTTCATAGGACAATCTCCCAACTAACTTCATCTACTAAAATACTCAGTCTACTATTATAAGGAAATGAAAGAATATCCTCAAATAATGAGGACTCACTACTAAATCTACTGCTGGCTGAATCTGGATCTATCTATACGCTGTCAGGAATCCGACCGTCTGAACCTATGATATAAGATATGATAGAGTAAAGAAAGAGTATATTTCAGTACGTGGAATGTACTGGTATGCTAGATGGGATAAGGCTGAATGCAAGGGTTCATATGCATGAACAATACTTGACTACATGATATAGAGTAATTAAACATGAGAGTACATGGATAACTGATACTACTGTAAATACTGAGTATGCGCTACTGTGCATATAAATAAATATTGTGACTAAGCTTATTTGAAGCCAAGTCTTGAGTTATGATACGGAGTAACTAATATCTGAAGTTACTAATACTGGTTGACTATATCTGATAGTCCTCATTCTGTAGAACTGAACTGATTTCTATTCTAAAGAATAAAATTGAGACTATTGGAGGTAATCATCTAACCGACATGCCCTAAATAAAATAACTGAGTTGGGGTCCAACCCGTGACCCCAGTTGAAAGGGTGTCAGTACCATTCTACGAGTAAAGACACTAAAGAGTTACCCTCATCTGGCGGGTACTGTAATGATAATGGTGGAACCCTCATCTGACAGGTTAAAATACCTCATCAACCCTCAACTGGCAAGTTTGATGTCTTAACCTATGCTAGCTACGTAGTTCTAGAATACAAGGATCGCTTATAAGGATCACACCCTCTTCTAGAAGGTGAACCCCCATACATGGGTTCACTTGGTACTGAATCCTACTCCCAACTGAAAGACACTGAACTGAGTATACTAAATCTGGACTGAACTGATACTGAGTTTACTAAATTTTCCTGAGTTTTGTAACTGACCGAGTTCTGTAACGGACTGAGAGTACTACTGATTGTGACAGGACTGAGACTATTCTGTAACTGACACTGACTCTAGGTAATCAACTAAATAGTTGGGTATTAAATACCCCCAGGACTCAATAGCATGAAAATTAAAGCATAACATAGTCTGGAGATTCACAACAATGTACACTTGTCCATAATTCATTCATAAAGGAATTTCATCAAATACTTGTAAGGAATAATCTTGTACATGATTGGGACCATGTAATGACCTGTCAAGATTCCACTATCTACTTCACATAGGAATTTTAGCAAACACTTGGGGAGCATGAAGTATTTCACATGATGATAGTCAACACATGTAATCATGAATACAACATTCAATTTCAAATTCAAGGGTTAAGCATGCAATTCATATAATTCACCACATAACTATCTTAATTTCATGGAAACTTTTAATTAAACATGCATTGGATCCCAATTACTATCATAATCACGAATACATTCAATTCCAAGCATGGAAATCTTAAATCATAACTTTTAAAGTTTTAAAAATAGATTATTGGACTCTATGGGTGAAAGGGACCCATAGATGAAAACCTAACATATCTTAGAAAGTTTATTCTTGAAGGTGCTTGAAGAAATTCTTGAGTTTTGATCTTGAGTCTTTAAGTTTGGGTATTTTTTCTTGAGATAAAATGCCTTTGATTTGGGGAAAATTAAATAATAATAATGTAACTAGATTAATTTGGGGTAATTTACGTGTTAAAGAATGATTTGGGTAATGAAAAAAATACCCAATTACCCTAGGAAATGATTTAAAATCGTTATTGAAAAATGCTCGATTTGGGAACCTAGCGTGATGCGCCACTATTATGCCAAGCCAGCAAAAAATGATATCTGGAAATGTGGCTAGTATAGCGATACGGTGGAATCACGTTGCAATACTGGATGGGACCTGGAAGCTTTGCACAACGCGGTATAATCGTATTGCTTTATTAGAAATTGACAATTGTGGATTAGGTCCTTGGCACGACGCGCCAATATCGTGGAGCAACACTGGATTTTTAAAATTGAGAAATTAACTGGTGGCATGACACACCGGTATCACGGTACCTCACTACAAACTATCAATTGTTATTTTTACATACTCCACAATGCGCTACTGACCTGAATAACGGTGTTTAATGACTGAAACTTAAAATAGCCATAACTTCCTATCCGATTATCAGATTTAGGTAAATTTTATATCATTGAAAAGATAATTCAATTTCCTCTACAATGAAAGTATCTAAATTGATAACTACAGAGTATTTCAAAAATTTCATTTTGGATAACTCATGAACTGAGAGTAAAGTTAAGTTTGAGAAATATGGAGTATTATAATATCTCACCCTTGGGAACATTCGTCCTCAAATAAGACTGATTAAGATGAGACACTAATAGACTGAGTTTACACACTGAGCATGCATATCTGATGCATGACTACATGACTGAGCTACTGACAAACTGATATTTTACACTGAACATGCATATCCGATGAATGGAATATGTGACTAATGCTATTGAAAAGCTAGGTTTGCATACTGAACATGCATATCTGATGCATGAGTACATGACTTGAACTAATTAATGAATTCATAACTAAATATTCAAAGATAATGGATATCAAGTTTTAATTATAGCTGAATATTTAACTGAGTATATCTAAGAAAGACTATTACCTTAAGATGGATCTAAAGTTGCGTAGAAGGGGTAAGGATACTTGACCTGCATGTCTGCTTCTTCTTGCCAAGTATCTCCCTCTACGAACTGATTCTGCCAAAGAACTTTGTCTAAGGGAATTTCTTTGTTTATCAGTCTGCAAATTTGATGATCGTAGATCTGGGTTAAAACCACTTCGAAAGAGATATTCTTCAAAATATCTATGCCCTATAAGGGCACTACGACTACTGGGAAACCAATGTATTTCTTTAGCAAGGATACGTCGAATACTGGGTGCACTAAAGCTATATCTGAAGGCAACTCGAGCTTATAAGCTACCTTTCCAATAAGACTTAGAATTCTATAAGGGCCGATATATCTGTGACTAAGCTTTCCCTTCTTGTCGAACCACTTTTACCCTTTATGGGAGAGATTTTCAAAACCACAAATCATCAATCTCAAACTAGAGATCCTTTCTCCGCATATCTAGGTATGATTTATGTCAGCTCTGGGAAGCTCTAAGTCTTTCTCTAATTAACAAAACCTTCTCTAAGGCATCAAATACTAGGTCAAGCCCTACTACTGTATCCTCACCTACCTCGAACCAACTAATTAGAGATCTACATATCTTACCGTTGAGATCCTCAAATGGAGCTATCTGAATACAAGAATAATAGCTATTATTATATACAAACTCGATCAAAGGAGGTGGTCATCCCAACTACCCTTAAAATCGATAACACATGCTCTTAGCATATTTTCTAGAGTCTAATGGTCCTTTCTACTTGACCATCTGTCTAAGGGTAGAAGGCTGTACTGAGGTGAATTCGGGTACCAAGACCTCATCGGAATGCTTTCTAGAAATGAGAGGTGAACTGGGTACCCCTATTTGAGATAATGGATATTAGGACTCCATGTAACTTGACAAAATCTCTAATATAGAGTTTGGCATAGTCCTCTACTAAATAGGATGTATGAACTGGAAAGAAATGAGCTGATTCGGTCATCCTATCTATGATAACCCAAATGAAATCATGTTGATAATGATTATGAGGAAAAGCCATCACAACGTCCATGTTAACTTCTTCCCAATTCTATGTGGGAATATTGAACTCTTGCATGGACTCACTAGGCTTCTGGTGCTCAATCTTAACTTGCTGACATGTAGAGCACTTAGCTACAAACTCTAAAATATCCATCTTTATCCCATTCCACCAATAGATCTCCTGCAAATCATAGTATATCTTAGTGGCCCCTGGATGAATAGAATAATGTGCACCATCCACTTCATTCGAGAATTCGTTGCCTTAAGTTGTCTATGCCTGGTACATATAGCCGACCCTGGCAATGCAAAATACCATCTCCCTCTTTGGAGAAAACCTCTACTTTTTGATCTCTGCCTGACTCTTTCAACTTATCAAGACTGGGATCTCTATCCTTTTTGCTTTACCTCGAAAACTAGAGAGGATTTGGAACTGTTTTATACCCATACACTACCTTGTGCTGAATCAAAATAGCGAAAACGTAGTTGGGGAAGCTGATGAACTTACTGAAATAACTTCTTCGTATCATCCTCAACATGAGTAACACTACCCACAGATAGTCTACTAAGAGCATCAGCCACTATATTTTCCTTGCCTGGATGATAAAGAACACTTATGCCATAATCTTTCAATAACTCTAACCACCTTCTCTGACATAAATTTAAATCTTTCTGAGAAAATACATACTGCAAGCTGTTGTGATATATTAACATATCTACATGCATCCCAAATAAATAGTGCCTCAAAATCTTTATGGAAAACATCATAGCTGCTAGCTGAAGATTGTGAGTCACATAATTCTTCTCATGAGGCTTAAGCTGTCTTGAGGCGTAGGCTGTGACCTTACCTCTCTGCATGAGGACATAACCTAAATCTATTCTGGATGCATCACAATAAACTCCAAAACTATCTGAATCATCTGTTAGAGTCAAAACTGGGGTTGACGTTAGTTGAGACTTCAACTCTTGAAAACTCCTCGCACATGAATCTGACAACTGAAACTGGACTTTTTTGTTCATCAATATAGACATGGGGGTTGCAATAGATGAGAAGCCTTTAATAAACTGACGGTAATAGCCAGCTAAACCCAAGAAACTCCTAATATTTGATGGAGAGATAGGTCTAGGATAGTTTTTTACTGCTTCAGTCTTTTGAGGATCACCTTTAATACCATCACCAGAAATAGTATGACCAAGGAATGCTACTAACCTTAGCCAAAATTTGCACTTACTTAATTTGGCGAACAACTGCTGAGTTTTGAGAGTCTGAAGTACAATTTTGAGGTGATCTGCATGATCATTCTTGCTACAGGAATAAACAAGAATGTCACTGATGAAACTATAGTGAACATGTCCAAGTACTTCTTAAACACACGATTCATTAAGTCCATGAAAGTTGCTGGGGCATTAGTAAGACCAAAGAACATGACTAGACACTCGAAGTGACCATATCTAGTTCTGGAAGTTATTTTTAGAATGTAACATTCTCTGACTCTGAGCGGATGATAGCCTAATCTAAGGTCTATCTTAGAAAAGTAACAAGCACCCTAAAGTTGTTCAAATAATTCATCGATTCTGGGAAGTGGGTACCTATTCTTCGCTGTAACTTTGTTCAACTGATGGTAGTCTATACACATTTTAAGAGAACCATCTTTCTTATGCACGAATAAGACTGGTGAGCTCCCTTATAAAATAGTGGGTCTGATAAATCCCTTATCTATGAGATCCTTCAACTTTTCTTTTAACTGTTTGAGTTCTGCTGGTGCCATTCTGTATGGAAGAATAAATATAGGCTAAGTATCTGTAAGAAGGTCTATTTTGAAATCTATTTCCCAAATGGGAGGAACTCTAAGAAGATCTTCGGGAAACACATCTGAGAATTCATTTACTACTGGAACTGACTCAACAGTTAGAGTTTCTAAATTAGAGTCTTTGACTCGCACAAGATGGTAGATATATCCCTTGGATATCATTTTTCTTGCTCTAAGGTATGACATCCACTAACCCTTAAGCGTTGTGGTACTACCTCTCCATTCAAGGACTGGTTCATCTGGAAACTGAAAATGAACTATTCTATTTCTACAATCAACTAAGGCATAACATGAGTGGATTTAATCTATGCAAAGAATGACATAAAACTCTACCATCTCTATGTCTACAGGGTCTATTGAAGTACTTTCTGAGATATCATAACCGGACAGTTCCTGTATACTTATTGGGCTACGATAGATTTACCCACTTGGGTAGAAACAGAAAGGCTCAGCTAGAATATCTTGACTGACTCCGAAGTTAGTATCTATATAAGGATTTACAAAATATAAAGATGCCCCTAGATCTAACAAGGAATAAATATGTAAATGGAAGATCTGTAACATACCACTGACCACATCAGGAGAAATTTCCTGATCTTGTCTGGACTGAAGTACATAAATCCTATTTAGGCCTTGCTAACTGGTGGTACTGGAAGTGACACCCTATTGATTTGGGTGACCGTATTGAGCTGGGGGACGATTATACTGACCTTGAGAACCTGACTGTGAACAATCTCTAAATCTATGGCCTAGCTTGCCACACCTGAAAAAACATCGCTGCCAGCTTTGCAGACACCCTGATAGTTTTTTCTACATTGCTAACATAAAGGATTTGTTCGAGCACTGCTGACACTACCATTAGATTTAGAGCCTGGTGCCCTATCTTTATTATTATTTTTGAACTTAGAAACTGGAGCACTAGCTGGGGATGGAGCTGAAAATGAAGATTTTGGAAAAAATTGGGAACGATTACTGCCCTCTAACTTAGGCTGATTAAAATTAAAGCTACCTATTCTAGCTCTCTTGTTCTACCTCTCTTTTTCTCTAATATTAACCTCTTCTCTCTACTACGCATGGACCATTAACCTAGATATATCTATCTCCTTAATCAATATCATTGTTTTGTACTCCTTAACCACACTATCGGACACCCTAAATACGAAATTGCTCATTCTGGACCTACTGTCTACTACTATATAGGAAGCATACCTGACTAACTGAGTGAACTTCAGGGAATACTCTTTCGCACTCATACTGCCTTTCCTGAGGTTAAAAAACTCTAACACCTTAGCTTCTCTTAGCTCTAATGGAAAGAATCTTTCTAGGAAAGTAGTCGCAAACTCTTTCACTCTATGGGCCCTTCATCTGTGCCCCTATTTACCTTCCACTGCTTAAACCACATATGAGCTACATATTGTAGCTGATAGGTAGCTAACTCAACACTCTCACTGGAAGTCACTCCCATAATATTAGTGACTTTCTGAACCTGATTAAGGAATTCCTATGGATCCTCTTCTGACTTAGATCCTGAGAATAGAGGAGGATTCATTCTCGTGAAGTCCCGAATCCTGGCTGTAGCAGTATTGTTCACTGGGTTTTTGTTCTAGCCATTCATTTTGAGCTATTATAGAATTGGCTATAGTAGTGAATGCAACTCTGAATTCTGCATAGGAGATATGCTTACCAACGAGATCTACCTGAACGATCTGAGGTGCTGACTGATTTTTGGTTCTCTTTTCTTTAGTCCTTTTAGGAGGCATTTTGACATAAATCTGCGATGCACTACTGGCCTAATAATCGTGTTCAGTGACTGAAACTTAAAATAGCCATAACTTCTTACCCGTTTATCAAATTTAGGCGAATTATATATTGTTGGAAAGCTAATTCAATTTACTACATAATGGTAGGCTCTAAACTAAAAAATACTGAGTATTTCAAAAATTTATATTGGATAACTCATGAACTGAGACTTAAGTTAATCTTGAGAAATACGGGGTATTACACCTTGGATGAACACTTAACATCCCTCAATTGACGAATTATTGGAAGTTGTTGAGGGTTTTCTTGAGAATCAAACTTGAAGCTTGAAGGTCTAGGGTTAGTGTTCCTGAGAGGGAATGTTTTGGATTTTAGTGAAATATGAATTTAGGGGTAAATCAGCTGTTTTGGGACTCAAATCCCATTTTACTGTGAAGGGATTTAAAATGCTGAAATTATGCCCAGTGACACGATGACCAACGCATTGCATCACCCACTGATGCGATGGCCGTTGCTCCGTATTGCCGAGGCGAACACGGTACTTGACGTGACTCGACCTAATTGCATTGGGTCACTGGTTTGGCCATCTAAACATGATTCAAACTTCGTCTAAAAAATCTGAAACTCACTTGAAATGAACTATAAACAACCCTGAACATGAATTAACTTATAAGCCAACTTTTTGAGGCCGGAAAAGTTGATAACAAAATCATCAAAGCTTAGAGGCCAAAAAATGAGACTAAGTCTTCAACACTTAGCTAAATTTTGAGGTCCTAGGCCTCTCATGTATACTTTATGAGCTGAATTAGAATAACAAGCATACGGGGTATTACAAGTTTGTATCTCTCGAAGGTTTAGTTTAGTTTTCTTGTTTCACTTTTTACTTTTAGACTATAACTCTGTGATAATTTTGTATCTCTTATTATTTTTAGTTAGTTATAAGTGCATAATTATATATATTGTTATTTTTAGTTAGTTATATATGCATAATTTATATCTCTTATTAATTTTAATCTGTTAAATATACATATTTATGTATCCCTTTTTTAATTTTTGTTCCATTACATATGCAAAATTCTGTATCTATTGTTATTTTTAGTTCTGTTACATATGTTGTTTTTGTATCTCTTATCATTAAATTCTTTTACATATGCAGACACTTTCATCTATTATACACTGTTCATAAAAAATAATGTAGAAAATATATTGAAATAGAAATGTGGTCATTAAATCTGAATTCAAATCATAATGAAGGCTGAAACTAAAAAAAAAACCATCCAAATGATATATAACTCAATCTGCGAAATTTCTACTACATGCAAAAATGAAACTGGGACAAGGCCCCCAGTAAACCAAAATATACTAATGATAAATGAATGAAGTATCTAGGCCTTCTGAAACATAGAAGGCTTACCATGCGAATCTGTATTTCTTTCTGGAGAAAATCTACTGCTTATCGGGACCCCTAGATAAGGGGGGGTCAATACAAATGTACTGCTATATGAAGAAATTCAAAATAAATCTTTTATATATAAATAAAATAGTTGAGATCTGGTCATAAACATCATGAAAGATTTAATTTCAAAATACATGGATATTTTTGATAATCATAAACCTTCTGTCACTGCACTTTTCTGACATTTGTATTACTTCTGAGTTAGGTGGTCTTCCCCTACAAGTCTGATATTCCATGGGCTATATGGAATCCGCCATTGACTCGGCAGTGAAGCCCATAACTCAAGTTTGCCACAAGGGGTGGAGTCTCTGAATCTACTACGCCACAGGCCCATCGACATCGTACAATAATATACCAATATCGGCAAAACATGGTTTCGAGTAATTAGTTGTCTGAACTCATGCCTTATTCGGAGAACCACCTAAACTCTCTTTATGCCCAATTTAGCCTGTTTCAAAACATGTATCATTTTAATTTCAAAATCTGAAAATCTGATTTCAAACATACATTCTATTCTATTCTCAATTACCGTGGCATTATCAGAGTTGGTGTCCTCACACCAAGACTTGCAAGTCCTATTTCTAAGACATATTGTATCATGGATGATTCTATCATTAAAACTCAATTCAGTCCACCCAAACATGCAAATAATATAAGAGATTTCATGTTCCGAAAGCACAAGTAAAAACTATACAACGATTATCATTCTTTTAATAACAATGTCGTGGTTCTGAAATCATTGTCAAACCATGCAACTCTTTCCATTAGATATTTATATTCAATATTTATCAATACAAAACCCCTCTCTTTTAATTCAAAAATCATATTCATGTCATAGAATAAATCAATACATTTTGTATCATGCTTTTCAAGATGCATTTCAAAACAATCCATATCATATGAAAAATGGGATAAATCATATCAAAATAGGGATTTCATGTGAGTCATGCTCGCAATTCAAACATCACATTAAAACACATAGACACATATATATAGGATTTCAAATCACTTTGGGGGAAGGCCTAAAGACCAAAAAAATATCATCAAGGCTTCTAAAAATAGGATTAAAATCGTAAATACAAAACCCTTTTCTAAAAAATTAGGATTTCTAAACCCTTTGCATAATTAAAAGAAGATTTCTATTCCCATGAAATTTAGGGAAACCCAACGTACCTTAATTTATGACTCTTGAATGAACTCATGCTTTAGGGATGCTATTCGACTAATTAATGGGTGATTCTTGTAGCCCTCGCAATGGGGATTCCGAATCTCGAAGAATTATTGAAAACCCATGGTGAAATCTTAAGATATTTTGATCTTTGGGTTGAAACCCTAAGTAATATTCTTGGTGATTTTGAGATAGAATGACCTTATTTTTGTGTTTGGGGGATATAATCCTGTGTTATGGCTACTAGGGGGTGTAAAATACCACTTTTTGCTTTTAAAAATGTGCAAACAGAACCTGAAAATTAGGTGCATGCGATAGAGCATGTGTGGTACACTAATCGCGCGATGCTACTTTCTCAATGATGAAAATGGTTATAGCTTTTCACTTGGGTATCAGATTTTGGTGAAATTTGTATCGTTGGAAAGATAATTTGTAGAGCTTTAATTTGATATATAGTAGGACCTATAATTCATTATATACAAAGAGTTATGGTCAATTGAAGTTGACCCAAGTTTCAACTCTCACTCAAACTCGAACAATAGGAAACCTTTCAAATCGTCTTTGAGTTAGGGGATCTCTATGATCTCAATTCATGCTCAAATAGATTCCTACACTACATAATTGATTAACATGCCAAATTTGCATTGGATTTATGGATTTTGGATCATCTACGCATAGAAATGATGGTTTTCGTTCTAGTCCGAAATGCAGGGTGTTACATTATCTCCCCCTTGGGATCATTCATCTCTGAATGATGGGTAGGAACGTTGAAGCTTAAAAGTATGGAATAACGTGGACATGATGTGTCTTCTAAGAAAGGATATAACTTATCCGAACATTTAAACTTCTATCATGAAACTGAATTCTGAGCTGACTTGCCCTTACTTGTTTTAAAAAGCTGATTCATGCTGAGAGTTTAGGATTCCCCCCGAAGTATTTATGCTCAAATCACACACATTGGGTTTGGAAGTGATAACTTATGTAAGTATGAATCATAAGGAAACCAGATTAAGATCGTATAAAGGTATTCCACTGGCTGAGCTAAAATTGCTAGAAAATTTTGAGATTATGTGCTGAACTCTTATGAACTGAGTCATGACTAAATAACTGAATCTGAAACATAATGCTTGGACTGAACTGAGTTTCCAAATTACACAAACGGAATAGATTATCTTTTGGGATGGTCATACGTAATGGACTTCGGATAGCAGGATTGGGTGAAAAGGTGGAAAACCACTGTAACTTTTCTGGTTGACTATCAAACTGAATTACTGGATATACAGATGGAATTATACTAGACACTTATACTTAATTGAAGTATATCTTCACCACTCTTTCTAAAGGAGTTGTAGTAGCATTAGGGAGCAAAGGATCTTGGGCACAATTTACACCCAACATCCAACTACGGAATCACAACATTGACACTACTCTATAGCACAGAATATTGACATGTAACTCGTAAACTAGGATAGAATTACCAAACCTTAGGCAATGCAACTTCTTACTTTCAAGATTAGCCACACTTCTAAAATACTCTCTCAACTGTACTTTCCCCTTAAAAACCATGCTCATCGATTCCACATATTTTTCTCACATGGATGCTGATATTTCCATCTACTAATGTCTAAACTGAACTAAATCCCCTCACCATCTTCAAGACTAACTCAAAATCACAAGATGCACCACATAATACTGTAGTACTATTCTGAATCATGAATTCAGTATACCCTGCATTTCACAATTCCTCATCTCATGCATAATTCTTATTGCCACTCCAGCAATCACGTTCAACTTTGTATTAGACATTCACAAACACTCAAAGCATCCATTCGTATGAATACAAACTTGAAATTCAAGCCTATCTTCATACCCATATATGTACTTCTAAATAAACACTCATAAAGTATCTTTCTCATAGTCTCTAATACTTCTATCCATAACAACTTCCCTACACTACTCAAATGATACACATAAAATATTCTTAACTAACCAAGCCATACGTGAAACTTCACCTCAAAATTCTTTCAACTTATGGACTTACATAAAACAAGAACGCAATTATTTTTCCCAAATATAACACATAAAACTTCAACTAACCTTGACATGTATCAATGACTTGGCCTCAATCTTACTCCACAATTACTACCTTAACTTAAATAAGCACATAACCATCTTTCATCAACAAGAAATGTTTAGTCTTTTTAGTCTAGGAGAGTACATCATTCCTTATCATATGCATGAACACGGACTATGATTATGTAGCTGAAACATAACGCATGAGTATGTAACGAAATAACTGAAGTAAAATGCTGAAATAAGAATAGATTGAGCATCGTGCTTTCTCAAGGTCAATGCCAAAACTTACTGGCACATTTATTAGCATCTGAAAACCTGACTTGGTTGTTCGCTTTATCATCTCCCCCTTAGATTTAAGCCCTTACTCAAAGTCTTTGAACCACTATATACACTCAGGTATACACTGGAATCACTTTACTATAGAGTCGGGGATATAACAATACACATAAAACTAAACTTACCCTGTAAGATGGTATCTTCATGTATAGAAACCAATGCTAATACCTCTTTCTAAGATTCAACCCTTAGGTTTCTATATCCCCAAAAGTCATCATATAACATCTTAAACATTCACCAACTTAGATTCTCCTAACACTAAACATGGATATCTCTAAACCTTTAACAAACCATATCACTTCTGTCATAGTCTACCAACTTTATGCCTGGAAACTTTTATTTCTAAACCATGAAAATAAAGATTATACAAAAAGGCTCAACATCATTAATCTTATCTTCTTAACTTGGCCATTTAGAACACCATGTACCATCTAACTAGTCTATCTCTATCTAGCAACTTAACGGTGCTACTAGCCACACGCAACATGCAATAGCCTTAGAAAATGCCAAAACTCGATATCACTTTAGGAATATTTATACATCATACTTCACTACAGTTCAAATAAACATAAGCTCTTGTGTACGTTGTTCAAGCCTATTAAAAAACTTTCCTATAACTAGTATCATTAACCAAGAAATCTTCAAATCTACCTTCATGGCCATCAACTTTTAAAACTTAATGTCTAGTGCTAAACATGGTTTACAATCCAACCTTACATAAAATTCTCACTTGAAAAAAATATATGAAATAAAACATTAAGAAACACTAGTACACTAGAACTCCATTACAAGAACAATAGATCATAATCATATGGCCTACCCTATTCGCAATCCATTAACATGTCCTTCTTTTACACACTATTACTATCTAACCCTCTTTTGTTACAGCTAAACTTAGTCCATAACTCTATAAGTTTTAATTAAACTCCCTCTTACAATCTCAAGGAATCCTAAATTAACTACACTCATCCACCAAGTACCTTCATCAATAACCTATACTCTTCTTGCACAACAAACACCGTCAACAACTCTTTTCATACTTCAAGAAAACAACAATTCACCTTAACAAATAACTTCTTCTCTACCTTTTACTAAATTAACACACAAGTATGGATCACTTCATTACCAACTCAATCTCATGCAAAAATATTTGCCTAAACATATATTCAATAAATTTCCCTTACCATTTTTCTTGCCATTACAGAACTAAACCCTAGTTCTACCAACACAAGAATAACAACATGAAAAACCTCTACTACTACATGGAAAAACCTGCAAAAATGAAAGATGCAATTCAATAAAAAAACATCCGAACAATATCTGACTCAGTTTGCAAAATATCTACTACATGGAAAAACCCAACTTTCTGAAAACTGGGACAAGGCCTCCAGTAGACCAAGACATACTAATGATAAATGACTGAAGTAACTAGGCCTTCTGAAACATAGAAGGCTCATCATGGGACTCTGCACTTCTATTTGGAGAAAATCTACTACTTATTAGGACCCATAGATTAAGCCTCAGAACCTAGAAGGGAGGGGGGGTCAATTGATGTTGAGCTGATGCTAACACATTTGAGTCTTTTAACTAATAATAATTGCAAATTATTAAGAAATTTTTGACATTTTTTATTTTTTTATCTTTGATTTTGTAGTAGAAGCTAAGATGCTAGAACCAACAAGGATGAAAGTAAAAGAGTTGAAATTTGAAGTAATTAGAAGAGAAGTGTGGCTGACGACATTTATGATAAATTATCAGCCCTATGATAAACTATTAGCTTCATTATAAGCCTTTGATAGAGAATGGACCTCAGTTGAGAGTTGTGATGATATTTTGTGATTAGCCTTCTTGATAGGACGTCAAAGTTGCCGTCAGGGTAAGGAAGAACATAGGATCTGTGGAAGAGAAGTTGTCATCAGCCTTAAGTAGGAAGTGCTAAAATTAAAGAAGGAGCTGATGACATTTATGATAAATCGACAGGCTCCTGATTAAAGTTTCACAAATGTCGTCGTCTAATTTGAGGAATTATTAAACTCTATGATTTTGTTTCATTATTTAGGATGAACTCTTTAAAGTCTTGTTTAAGGTTTTCTTGAGTGTTCCGAACTTGAGTTTTGAGACACGTACTTTATTATTTCTCTCTCTAGTTTCTTGGCTTTAAAAACAATTAACTTTGAAGAGATTTCCATCACTATTTTGGGATTTCTATTGTGACCTAATCTAAAAATCACTAGTCATTATTCATTTTATGGTAAGATAATCTTTCAAATCATTAATATAATTAGTTGTTTCAATTCTTGCATTATGAGAGGCTAAATCCCTTTAACCTGAATTATGGGATCTAGGGCTATGTCTTGATAAGGTGATAAGTGTTCAAGATTCGAAAGGTAATAGGGATTCTTGATAATTCTGAGGTTTAAATTATCGTCTATTGGTTGCAAATGATATATAGCACCTTCTTTGGTTTGCTTGAGAAAGAAATCAATTATAGTAGGAAGTGAAATATCAACAGGAACTTGGTAGCTAATAACCTTCCATTTAATAATCAATGTTGTAACAAGGTTAATTAACCTGAGGTAATGTCTAGTCAGTGAATATAAATTCCCTAAGTCTGAGAGGATTAGGTAATTAAAAGCATAGGTAGGTCGAGAGACATTTAGGCATAACATTGATAAAGATAATCTGTTGTCCTACGTATTGTGAGAATTCATGAACCACTATTAGTATCTGTCAAGTACCAAAACCCCTAGTGAACATAGTTTTGGTTTTTCCATAAAATCATGATTACAAACACTAAAACTAAAGTGACCAACAATTACTTGTTTAACTGAAAACCCCCATTTTAGGAAACATCCAACTATTAGTTGATTAAATCATAAAAGACTTAAGTTCACACCATATCCCCTGTGGGATTCGATCCCAACCTAGTTGAATCATATATTGAAAATGAGCACTCTAATTCTCATTAGAGAGGTGTAGTTTGAGCTTTATCAAAAATGGCGCCGTTGCCGGGGAATACAATCGTAAATTTAAGTTGTGTGCACTAATTAACTGTTATTCAAGTTTGCTAGTTTTATGTTTATTTTTTGTTTTTGTTTATTGCAGGATCTTTGTAGTGTATGCCAAGAACTAAAAGTTTTGGAGAACCATTACTACCACTTAATCAAAAACCGCAGCAAATTTAAAGAATGGCAGACCAACAAGAGGCTGACAGATTGGCAGCCTTAGCTAGAGCTCAGGTGAATGTGTAGAATGTCGATCAACAAGCACGATATCAAAATCCTGAGGATGAAGATTTGGGAGATGCGGAGTTGCTAAATATTGCCAACCCAGGGCGTGCAGAGCAAGTAGCTACACCAGTATAACATAATATTAATAGGAACTGTCCGTTTAGAGGAAGGCAAGATTACTAGCCGGTCCAGTATGATTTCAATGATAATGATGATGGAATGGATGAATCAGGTGTAATGGCTGAAATAATTCCACCACCGTTGGCAACTAGGGTAAAATTCAACATTACGAGTACTATAATCCAACTCCTCAATCTGAAGGGGTTGTTTAGTGTCCTTCCTGGGGATGACCCGAACTTGCATCTAGTGAAATTTTTCACTATCTGTAAAAAATTTTGATAACCCAGGAGTAGGTCAAAATGATATACATCTAAGATTTTTTCTTTTGTCTCTATCTGGGGAGGCAACATTATTACTTAATGAGATGACACCTATTTCTATAACCAACTGGAGGCAGTTGAAAGGAGCTTTCTTAGAAAGGTTCTATCCACTTTCCAAGAGGGTAAAATTGAGGGATGAGATCAACAACTTTAGGATCTCCCAACTGAAGCCTTGCATGAAACCTAGGAGAGTTTTAAGAAGAAGCTGACATAGTGTTCGAACCATAATATGATGGACATATACTTGATGGAGACTTTGTACAGGGCTCTTAACTCTGTTACAAAGCCAATTCTATATAATGCTGCTGGTGGTTCTTTTGTTGATCTTATATTTCCAGAGGCTTCAGAAATGCTAGAAAGGATGACCAAATAGAGTCAGGCATGGCATACTAGAGACTCAATAGTAGCCAACCCCACTGCTTCTGTGAGTATTACTGTAGAACAATGCAGAAGAGATGAGGAGTGCAACCAAGACATGGCTCACATAAAATCATAAATGGATCTGCTAACCAAGAACTTTTTATCAGGACAGACTGAGAAGTTGAAAGCTATGGGATCTCAAGATAAAGTTGATCTTGATGCAGAAGAAGAGGCAAACTATGTTAATAATCAGGGGGGTTTCTGAGGAAATAGCCAATAGAATCATGGTTAGAACTATTATGATAAGCATGGTTATAAAGATAAAGAGAAGGGAAATTGGAGGAAGAACAATGATAGGATCGGGCTATACATCCCTCCTAGAAATCATGAGGCTGCTACATGATAGCTAAGTTGTTAAAGGGAGTAGATGTTACCAACTATGGTGTGAGCACCATAAAGACTGATCTGATATCCATCTGTCAGTTGGTAAACTCACACTCTACTATAATCAAACAGTTGGAGCAGCAGATGAGCCAACTCTTTGCAACATTTAACCAGAGAAAGAGCGGAACGTTACCAAGTGTTATGTACTAGAATCCATGGAAGCATGGCTCATGTATTGTGATTACCACTAGAAGTGGAAAGATATTACCTGGTCTTTCTGTGGGCAAACATATAGTTGATGGGGTAGTTGATGATAAATCTAAAGAATTTGGTCCTGTAGAGTGTGAGAAGCTGAATGGTTCTGATGATGCTTTAGAGAAAGAAAAAGAGAAGGAGAAGGAGGTAGTGTTGAAAAATTTCTCGAGAACACCACCTCCCTTTCCTAAATGATTGAAGAAAAAAACTGATGATGCAAAATTCAGCAAATTCATAGCAATGCTCAAATAATTGACAGTAAATATAACTTTAGTGGAGGCCCTCAGGCAAATGCCAAGATATGCTAAGTTCTTGTAGGAACTAATGACTAAGAAAAGAGCGGTGAGCTATGTTCATGGGGATGGTCTACATCATTATAGCGCTATTTCTATGAGGACCTTGGTACAGAAGAAGCTAGACCCAGAAGAATTCACTATTCCCTGTATGATTTAGTCCATGGAATTTGCTAAGGCATTATGTGATCTGAGAGCAAGTATTAATTTGATGCCGCTGGCTGTATATAGAAAGTTGGGCCTAGGAAATCCCACACACACCAACATGCGACTAGTGATGGTGGACAGGTCGGTAAAATGACCTATTGGTATTTAGTATGTTGTGTTGGTGAAGGTAGATAGCTTTATATTCCCTGAAGATTTTGTCATTCTGGATTGCGAGGTGGACTTTGAGGTGCCCATAATCTTGGGTTGACCTTTCCTTTTAACTAGAAGTGTGTTGATTGATTTGAGAGCTAATGAGATCTTTTTTAGGATGAATGATGAGGTGGTACGATTTGATATGTGAAAATCAATAAATTATCATGAAAAAATGAGTGTGTTATCAGTAGTAGATCTGTATTATGAGGATGAACAGAAGGTGTCAATAGCTGAGCAACTTGTATCGATCTTTTAGTCGCAGTTATGATGAATTTTGATAGTCAAGGCATTAAAGAGTATGTAGAGACTATTTGTGCTTTGGAAGGATTGGGTTCATACCCTTATGCTCCTAAAAAGCTAGACCTTGATCTTGCTAATCGACCAATACTATTGGCTAAGCCATCCATTGAAGAGCCACCGGTGTTGGAATTAAAAGAACTGCTTGGGTACTTAAGATATGTGTTTTTGGGCCATGGAAACATGCTACCCATTATTATAGTGGCTGATTTGGGGAAGAAATAGGTAGAAGAACTTATTTTCGTACTTCATAGGTATAAGAGAGCAATCATATGGACAATCGCATATATTAGAGGCATTCTCCTTGGGATCTGCACGCATAAAATACAATTTGAGGAAGATTGTATTCTAACTATTGAGCACCACTGCCATCTTAACCAACCAATGAAAAAGGTGGTTAAGAAGGAAATTATTAAGTGGTTAGATGCAGGAGTGGTTTATCCTATTTCAGAAAGGAAATAGGTAAGCCAGTTCAAGGTGTGCCAAAAAAAGGTAGTATGACTATAGTCGAAAAAGACAGAAATAAGCTTATTCCACTTAGGCCTGTGACTGGGTGGAGAATTTGCATGGACTTTTGCAAACTAAACCTATGGACTTTGAAAGACCACTTCCCGATGCCTTTTATGGACAAAATTCTTGATCGATTGGTCGAAAGGGGATGGTACTGCTTCTTAGCTAGCTATTCTGGATATAGTCAGATTTGTATTGCTCCTAAAGATTAGGAGAAAATAACATTCACATGCCCATATGGCACATTTACAATTAAGAGGATACCGTTTGGGCTGTGCAATGCATTCGCTACTTTTAAACGGTGCATGATGTCTATCTTCTCAGATATGGTAGAGGACACCATAGAGGTACTCATGGATGATTTCTCTATGGTGGGAGACTCATTTGTGTTATGCTTGGAAAACCTGAGTATGGCCTTGCAATGATGTGTTGAATTCAATCTGGTGCTTAATTGGGAGAAATGCCACTTTATGGTAAACGAGGCCATCATTCTTGGGCATAAAATTTTTGCAAATGGGATAGAAGTTGATCGATCCAAAGTC
This sequence comes from Capsicum chinense, assembly GCA_026120095.1. Classification (NCBI taxonomy): domain Eukaryota; kingdom Viridiplantae; phylum Streptophyta; class Magnoliopsida; order Solanales; family Solanaceae; genus Capsicum; species Capsicum chinense. The sequence continues at coordinate 110,487 of JAPEIP010000109.1, read as the reverse complement.
AAAGTTATTGAGAAACTACACCTCCCATTTCTGTAAAGTGATTACGTCATTTTCTTAAACATGCTGGCTTTTATCAGATGTTTATAAAAGACTTCTCGAAGGTTGCAACTCTACTTTGCAAACTTTTGGAGAAAGAAGTGAAATTTTCCTTTGATGATTATTGTTTGAAGGCATTTGAATGCCTTAAAAAGAAGCTGGTTGAGGCCGGTATTATTGTTACAGGAGGTTGGTCAAAATCATTTGAGATTATGTGTGATGCAAGTGGTGTTGCCCTTGGAGCTGTATTGAGAAAAAATGAAGGATAAACTATTTTATCTAATATATTATGCCAGCAAATCATTGAATGGAGCGCAAAAGAATTACACCATCAGTGAGCAAGAACTCCTGGCCGTAGTGTATGCTTTTGAGAAATTTAGGGCCTATCTTCTTATGACTAAGGTGATGGTCCACATTGACCATGCAGCTTTAAGGTATTTGATAGCTAAGAAGGATACCAAACCAAAGGCTGATTAGATCGGTATTGCTGCTACAAGAATTTTACTTTGAATTCAAAGATAGGAAAGGTTGTGAAAACCAAGGTGCAGATCATTTGTCTAGAATGTAAGGTGAGCAGGCAATTAGTGATGAAATAAAGATAAATAATGCATTTCCTGGTGAGTAGATCTTGGCTACTGCTGTGAAAAAATTGCCTTGGTAAGCTGATTTTAAAAATTATGTTGTGAGTGAGGTCTTTCTAGAAAATATTTCTTTCCATCAAAGAAAGAAATTCCTGCAAGATATGACACATTACTTTTGGGATGAGCTGTATCTTTTTCAGTGATGTGGTGACAGTAATATAAGAAGATATGTGCCAGAGGTGGATGTATTATGAATATTGGAAGCATGTCATGCTTCCCTAGTTAGAGGTTACCATGCAGGTTGCTGAACGACTAGGAAGGTGTTATAAAGCATCTACTATTGGCCAACATTATTCAAGGATGCTCATGAGTTTATGTTGAAATGCAAACAATATTAGAGGCAAGGGTCAATCTCCAAAAGATATGAGATGCCTTTGACAAAGATGCTTGAAGTGGAATTGTTTAACGTCTGGGGCATCGATTTTATGGGTCCTTTTGTAAGCTCATATGGGATGAAGTATATTTTAGTTGATGTTTACTATGTCTCGAAATGGGTCAAAGCTGTTGCCTTATCTAAAAATAAAGAAAAGAGTGTGGTTGTTTTTCTCAAGAAGAATGACTTCTCTAGCTTTGGAGTACCATGCACGATTATAAGAGATGGAGGATCTCATTTTTTCAACAAAGTGTTTTGAGCAGCGTTAGAAAAATATAGGGTAAAACAACATAGAGTAGCCACTCCATATCACCCATGAACTAGTGGGCAAGTGGAGGTGCCAAATTGAGAGATTAAAGTTATCCAAGCCAAAACAATGAATGCTAGTCGGAAAGATTGGTCTCAAACGTTCGATGATTCCTTGTGGTCATACCAAACTGCTTTCAAGACACCCATTGGTATGTCACCGTTTTAGCTGGTCTATGAAAAAATATGTCACTTACCAATATAGCTGGAGCACAAGGCCTTATAGGCAGTCAAAGGTTGAATTTGAGTTGAAAGGAGGCAGCAAACAAATCCAAAATAAAGCTTGTATATATAAATAAAATAGTTGAGAGCTAGTCCTAAACATCATGAAAGATATAATTTCAAAATACATGGACATTTTTTGTATTCATAAACCTTTCTGTCAATGCTGTTTTCTGATCTTTATATTACTTCTGAGTTAGGTGGCACTCCCCTACAAGTCTGATATTTCACGGGCTATATTGGACTAGTAAAGAATGAGAATGGTTATGTTAGTGACAATAAAGACCCACCAAAATCTAAACCCAACTTCATTACTGTAGATGAAAACAAAGTGATTTTAATTGAGTAGATTTAGTTAAGTTGTTTTAGGTGCAAATATGTAAATACTTTTAAGATTTTTTTTTAAACAAGTTGATGAGGGATTTTTGTTGTTCATCAAATTATGTTTTTTATGGATTCTTCCTGTTCTATTAAGTGTTCTATGATATGTCCAGATTTCATCTATTTTTTCATATGTATCGGATACTTACTTATAAAATATTCTTCATTAGATGCAAAAGTTCAATACCAGAATGTAAATATGAATAAAATATTATAGGGGGGTGCGGATATCTGATAGGTCTAATAGATTTATTAGGTTTCTAGTGAATCTATTTTTATTTGTGCGTGGATATTTTTTAAATTTTATTTCAATATCTTTTAATAATTTATTTTTTTCGTAAGATATATTCATTAATTATTTTATCCTGTAGTAATTGCAGAGTTACAAATTTCTGTATAATAATTTATCCTATCGGTGCTATAATGTATATCTAATTCTATATTTTCAATGTTATTTATTATCTTGTGTTGTTCTTCTCGTAGTGAGTTTTTTAAACTATATAAACTATCACATGTACTTTTATCTAAATTTTCTAAGGTTTTT